>JAGDQP010001014.1:90739-108573 GCA_022664845.1 Lepisma saccharinum | reverse complement strand
TGCAAATGAATGAAGTTATGTATTCAGTACACCACCGTATACTAACAAGTAACAACTGCAAATGAATGAAGTTATGTATTCAGTACATCACCGTATACTAACGGGTAACAACTGCAAATGAATGAAGTTATGTATTCAGTACACCACCGTATACTAACGGGTAACAACTGCAAATGAATGAAGTTATGTATTCAGTACACCACCGTATACTAACAGGTAACAACTGCAAATGAATGAAGTTATGTATTCAGTATACCACTGTATACTAACAGGTAACAACTGCAAATGAATGAAGCTATGTATTCGGTACATCACTGTATACTAACAATGCATAAAGTTATGTATTCGGTACACTACCGTATACTAACAAGTAGCACTATTTCAAGTAGACACTCAGATCTAAAAGAGATACATATATTTAAAATGACCATTAAAAACTGAGTTTGTGTATCAAAGATTAGATGCAATTGGCCAGTGCTTGAAGAAAAATAGCGGGAGAATTGATTAATAGCATTGTTCGTGATGCGCCAGTTATGAATATCTGCGCTATGGTGATATCACATATTCAGATTTATTATTGTTCTCTAAGACCTTTCTTTAACAACAATATCAGTTAACAGGTATAGAACTTGTCAATATACAATATATAAGCTACAAATAAGAAAAATACTACATAAGAATCAAGACTGTTATTTGTAGTCTCACATCAGATACAATTAAATAACGCTTATGGGTACAATAATATAAGTATTTAAACATCAGATCAAGTGTTGACAAGCTGTGTTCGTTACATTAATATACGACTTCCCAACATCAAAAATCACAGGACATGAACTCTTCAATGTTATAAAAGGAACCAGCAATTAATAGCTTACTTAGTTTTCCCGAAGCTTTGATCTGATTTAATATATTTTTACATATTCAGGCAGCTTATTATAAAATCTAATGCTTCTATACATTATTGACTTTGCGTACAGCTGAGTTCGGTGTCTGTTTACATACAATTTTTCATTGTTTCTGGTAAAGTACTTGTGAACATCATTATTCTTCCAACATTGCAGTTTCCTTGTTATTTGTAAGATTTCTTGAATAAATAAACAGGGGATTGTCAGAATATTCAATTTCGCGAAAAAAAAAAATATCTACAAGAAGCACGATGTTAGTAATTATCCTAACAATTCTCTTCTGAATCTTAAAAATTCTAAGAAGTTTTGTTGATGATCCCCAGAATGCAATACCATATTTTGTGAGGGAATAAAATGTAGCATAATAAAATTGAAGATTGGTTTAAAATGGAAGTTAGATAACGTATGAGGTAGGTTGTTTGAGATAGTCTATTTGTAAGTTTATTTATATGTTCTTCCCAACTGAGTTTATTGTCAATAAAGATGCCTAAGAATTGTACTTTCAGAGAATTCGCATACTGAATTATTAATGATTATATCTGGTGTAGTCATGTATCGCAAAGGTCATAGGTTAAAACACATACTTTTTGTTTTTTTAACGTTTAACTTAAGCTTGTTAACATAAAACTATTTGTGCTATTACATTATTTACTCTCGACTGAATCCCGTTTCGATCATTCTCTGAAACAATTAAACTTCTATCGTCTGCATAGAGAATAGTTTTACACTTCGTTTCATTTACTATCAAACCGTTGATATCCAACAGAAAAAGAAGAGGGCCTAGAACTGAACCTTGAAGAACTCTTGCATTTATTTCTTTGCGATCTGAAAGTAATTTCTCAATCATATTTGTGTTAGGATTTTCATATGTAACCACAACAACCTGTGTTCTCCCATCTAAGAAAGATTTAAACCATTTATTAGCAACCCCTCGTATGCCATAGCTTTCTAATTTGTTCAGCAAAATATCATGATTCACACAGTCAAAAGCTTTAGATAAGTCCCAAGAAATACCTACGGTATGATTCTTTTTATCTAGGTCTGAGATTACACTATTACAAAATTCATTGAGGGCCGTAATTGTTGATCTACCTTTTAAGAAGCCATGCTGATCTGCTTTTATTATATTGTTCACAGTTAAATTACTTTGTAATTTCTGGATAGTTACGGTCTCTATGATTTTTGAATAGACAGAAGGGATTGATATAGGTCTATAATTTCCAACATGTGAATTGTTGTTACCTGTATATAATGGCTTTACCAGGGAGCATTTTAGCTTGTCAGGAAAGATACCCTGTTGTATTGAGCTGTTTATGATATGTGATAGTTGTAGTGTGGAACCATAATTTAAAGTTTTTCTTGGGCACAATATGGCGGCTTGTTGCCTTGAGTTTTTTTTATTCTTTGTCTTTTGTGCTTAAACTCTTACATGGTTCTCACGTGTCTAGCTCCCATTGGTGGAGAGGTTTCTGAAGGTAAAGGTAAGCTTACTCGGTTTCAGAGGATTTCTTTGGATGCCAAATTGCGTAAGTTATAAAACAGTTGCTTCTGCTAGAGATAGAGAGACTTCACAAAAGGGTAACTTTTAACCATCTCCGGAGAGCATTGTTTATTTTCAGGCTTGTATGTTAACTCCATATATATCATATTATCGTGAGCCTATTGTTAATTGTCCTGAGAAGCTCTTTGATCGTATATACCAGTTCATATACCATTTTTCTTTATAATTTGAATTTATGGTGTAACTCGGTTAATATAAATTTTCTCCATTTCTATGTATGGGGAAAATATATCGGGTTAAAACAATCGAAGTTTAATCAAGAGGTCTTTATATTTGTTTTTTTGCCAATTTTCTCGAAAATATAAAATCTCTTAAGTTTGTGTTGGGCAATAGATTTCCTTCTGTTTGGGGCGTACTATACATACCTATTAGATATATACTCCATAGTACAGGTGCTATTCTATGAATGCATCGCTTAATCATGGTTACTGGAATTTTGTCTAGTCCAGTTGAGTGCTTAATTTTTAATTTTCCTTACAACTGACATTATTTCATCTGGTGTAGTTGGAATAATAAAAAATGAGTTTTCGGTCATGGGAAGATCTTACAACAATCAATAGGTCTGTGAAGACTATCCGAAGTTTTAGGTACAATACTGTTTGTTTTAGTTTCGTGTAAGTTTTAAGTAAAATATTCGTTGAAAAGCTGAGAAACAATGCGCGGGTCTTTTGAGTATATATTACAGTCTGGCAGTTAACTTTTTATCTTTTCGTTTTCTTTTTGTTGATTTCCTGTTTTGGCATTTATTACGTTCCAAGCTGTTTTTCATTTGTTTACAGTAAACTTTAATTTCTTAGTGTAGTACATTGAATGGTTTGAATCAACTGTTTGTATACGCGGATGATGTAGACTTAATAGGGGACGATATAGATGCACTACAAAGCAATACCGATGTCTTAGTAGAAGCGTGCGATGAGATAGGTCTACAGGTAAACATAGATAAAACAAAATACATGGTAACAAACCGAAGCACAGGGAATGAAGGAATTAAAAACATAAGAATTCGGGATGAGGTCATAGAGAAAGTAAACAAATTTAAATACTTGGGAGCATACGTAACAAGCAAAAATGAGGTCACGGAAGAAATAAAAAGTCGCTTAGTATCGGGGAACGCATGTTTCTATTCAGTCCAAAAACTTCTAACATAGCGATTAATATCAAGGAAATTGAAATTAAAAATATACAGAACAGTTATTCTGCCGGTAATACTTTACGGTTGCGAAAGTTGGAGTACGACCCTAGCAGATGAACATACATTTCGTGTATTTGAAAATAAGGTTTTGAGAAAGATACATGGGCCGAAACGGGACGAGATGACTGGAGAGTGGAGGAGACTGCATAACGAAGAACTCCACGGACTGTACGATTCACCAGATGTTGTAAAAATAATGAAATCGAGACGACTAAGGTGGGCAGGGCATGTAGCTCGGATGGGGGAAAAACGAAGATTATATTCAATCCTGGTTGGAAGGCCCGATGGAAAGAGGCCATTGGGAAGACCGAGACGTCGTTGGGAGGACAATATTAGAAGAGATCTTCGAGAAGTAGGTGTTCGTGATGAAAACTGGCTTGATACTGCCCAGGATAGAATCCAATGGCGAACGTTTGTTACTGCGGCGATGAACTTGCGAGTTCCATAAGCCATAGAGTTAGTTAGTTAGTTAGTGTAGTACATTCGCTTAGCTTCTTTTATAATCTTTTTGTATATTATTTTATATAACTTGTATCGCTGAAGATCGGTTTCACTCTTCGTGATTTTACATTTCATGTTCAGACATTTTTTGTTTCTCTCGAGAAGTAATTATCCCTTTCGTAACCCATTGCTTTATTTTGGGTTGATTATTTTTTACTATTAGGTATGGAAAAACAGATTCAAATATTCGTTTAAACTTACTTAAAAATAATTCATACATTTCATTCACATTTAAGCTATTGTCCAGTAAGACCGGAGACAATCTTCGCTTACTATACATGTAATAAACTCAGCGTAGTTGGTTTCATTAAAATTTCTTATTTTCCTAGATGTTAAACACACGTCAGTAATTTAAAAGTAATTGGGTACGTTTAGTGCTTGAGCTAAGCCTCTGCGTTGTAATTACAGGGCGCTATATTTGTAAACAGATATTTTTCACATGGTTGTTCCTATAGCTATTCAGATGGCGACACTGACTAGGCTCTGTCAGACTATATCCCGCTGAATACACAAAATACTCGTGTTCCATTCTACGGATTCTACCCAATTCTAGATTTGAACCAGTGTCAGTCTCCGGTCACTATGAGTATAGCGACGTGCAGCTATCAGTGCCATTTGACTGTCTGTCACCGTAGTAAACTAGCGCCAGATATTCATAAATGGCGTAGCACTAACAATGCTATTAGTAACTTTTTCCGCCAATTTCTCTTCAACCACTGGCTAATGGCGTCTAATCTTTGACACACAAACTGACAAGGAAGGGTCACGGTTCTCAAACACACAAATTCTATTCACACCTAATACGTCGCAAGCAACATAACCAGATATGTAGATTACCAAAATTTAAGGTGCCATGGTTTAGGGTGAGGGGAGCTAGGGGCTCCGGAAAATCGAATGTCACAAAAATATATAAAAAGGCAGTAGTGAAGTTGTAATGGAATATCTTGAAAACGGGAAAAGTAATCAAAATAAAACTTGCACAACATATAACTGACCACAAGTAGTAACAAAAACCATAAGCAGTGTTGCCATCTAGGAAGCAATGTTGCCAACGCAGAACAAAGTTACATTTTTTAAATAGTTACATTATATACCAATTAATGCACAGTGGAAAAGTACTGGCAATAGAAAAGAAAGTAGTACAAGTCGGTTGCACAGTGTTGCAAACTATGGAAGATATATGAGCTGAAAATTGTAGTGTTAGAAAATATATGTGGAGACACAGGCCAATATGCTGGTGTCTGGAATAACAGTAAAAACGCTAATCAGGACGTATACTACCGAGGGTTGGGGAATAGTGAAAGCATTGTCACCACTGAATGGAACCACGTGTCAAGTAAGATATATTTGAAAGGCACTAGTAACAAACAAACGAACATTGTGAACGCTGGTACCATAGTGTTGCAATCTTCGTGTTCGTGTGATATATCTTCCATAGTTTGCAACACTGTGCAACCAACTTGTACTATTTTCTTTTCTATTGCCAGTACTTTTCCACTGTGCATTAATTGGTATTTAATGTAACTATTTAAAAAATGTAACTTTGTTCTGCGTTGGCAACACTGCTTCCTAGATGGCAACACTGCTTATGGGTTTTTTTTGTTACTACTTGTGGCCAGTTATATGTTGTGCAAGTTTTATTTTGATTACTTTTCTCGTTTTCAAGATATTCCATTAAAACCTCACTACTGAATTTATATACAATTTTGTGACATTCGAAGTTCCGGAGCCCTTATCTCCCCTCCCCCTGCACCATGGCACCTTAAATTTTGGTAATCTACATATCTGGTTATGTTGCTTGCGACGTATTAGGTGTGAATAGGATTTGTGTGTTTGAGAACCGTGACCCTTCCTTGTCAGTTTTTTAAGTTAATTTTAAAACTAGAAATCTCTTCTAGCTCTGAGTGTCCACTTGAAATAATATTACTTGTAAGTGAATTCATGTCTGTTTCCGACAGCAAGTTTTATAGTAGTTTGCGTTATAACAAATGTTCACATTCGAAAGTGCAATATTTAGGGTTACTCTAATAGTTGCAGATTAAATACGGACAAATTAGCTTAAAGTGTAAAATATTCAACTAAATAAAATGAAACTGCGAACAATTATTTGCAACATCAACATGAAATACACACTTAATACTAATATTTGTTCCTGTAATTGTTTACATTAAGATCTTTTCTATTACCAAGGTCGGAGGACCTTTTGGACACTAAGTTTCAACATATTCATGTTTCTAGAATATTGTTAGACGAAAACGAAGTTGAATGGGTTACTGTTTACATTGATTACTTCCACACACAAAATAGATATTTCGGTTGTGTTTTTAAATGCACAAGTATTGAGTAAATAATACTTACTATTATCTAATAAGAGTGTTCTAGAAATATGAATTGAATGCCACATGATGAGCAAAAGCCAAAAAGGTCCTATGACTTCGCTAAGTACAAAAGGCAGTAATCATAATTCCTGCAATAAATAACATTTGGTACATCTACAAGGGCTATTTTAGCGTGATGATGCCGCTGGAATACATGAGAATGTAGTTTAATTCTGCAGGAACAATTTCTATTTGTGTGGAAATCGAAAGTTCTTTATAAATAGTGTGCTACGTATTTGTGGAAATATATGGGTTTAAAATAATTATTAGTAAACAACTGATTAAAGGAAAAAGTACGATAGGGACGCGGACAGAACCTTCGAAATACGGACTGTCCGTAGAAAATACGGACGTATGGTAACCCTAGCAATAAGACAAATGACGACATGAAATCATTTATTCTTCTTCTTTTTTTAAATTCAATTCAAATATTCTTCATTGGCGTGGGTAAGGTTCAGCTTAAGCTGTTCTACCACTGTCCTACCTGTTCTACCGTGTCAGTTACAAGTACATAACTGTATATAAAAAAAGAGAAGAGAAGAAAAGAAAAGCATTACAAAATGTATAAACACTTACAGAATGACGTAGGAACGGAATAAATCTTGTCAACGTAATTTACGGTGCTTGATCGTATTCCGCATTACTATCATTACAATTCCAATTACATCGTACGCACCTAGCGTAGGATTACAAACAAAACATACAGAATACAATAGAAAAAAGAAAATTAATAATAAAGAGGGAAGCAGTGAGAGTTTAATTTCATCAGTAGTACTATTACTTTGACTCTGTTGAGATAAGAGATAATTCTTAATATTATGTTTAAATTAAAGGAGCTTAGGATATCAGTGGGAAGTTCGTTCCAAAGCTCGACTAATTTGTAGAAAAATGAAGATTGATATTCTGATGTGGAATATTAAGGAAGAGACAATTTGTCACGTTTCCTAGTGTTATATGAGTGGCTAATTTTTCTCTGCCGTAATAACTTATTTAAGTATTATGGTTTGTCTTTGGTTGAAATATCGTATAAAGTATTACAGGCATGTCATTTTCTTCTGCAGGACGCAAAATTTTACATTGGTTCAAAACAGGAAATATAATTATATTCGTATCTGTTTATACCGAAAATAAATCTCGTACATGCATTTTGCAGCTTTTGAATTTTGTTGTTAATGTTTTATTTTTTTAATACTGCTACCATAACCCATACTACAAGATTTAAAAAGTGGTAAGATTAGAGTCTGAATTATTTGCTGTTTTACCTTCGGAGAAAAATTTTCACACAATCTATAAAAAGAACTAAACATATGCGTTATTATTTTACTTAATACAATGTTGTGACCACTGCAGAAGGAGGTCTATGATCATACCTAAACTCTTGACCGATCCCGAATAGTCAATTTTTCCCTGATTTATTTTAATATTTATATCAATTGGGTTTAAATTCTATACACTTTTGCAAGAACCAATAACAGTATATACATAGATTTACTGGGGTTCAACACTAATCCATTTGACGCACACCAGTTAGATATTCTATCAAGGTCTATATTCAGTAATTCAGTGACACGAAAAATTTCATCTGGCAGACATACAACTTGTAATTTCACGTCGTCAGCAAACTGATGACATAAAATAATTTACAACTTTGGTTAAATCCGAGATATACAGTGAAAAAGTAATGACCATAAGATAACGCCTGCGGAACATCTATGTTTATCTGTAATTTCCTTGATAACTTTTGACCAATTTACGCGTTGAGTACCATCATTAAAAAATGAACGAAACCACTGAAGTGAAGGCAAAGAAAAACTACAATAATGAAGCTTTGCAAGAAGTAAATCTTGTATCATCGAGTCAAAAGCACGTGTAAAATCCAACAGCACTAACAATGAGACTTGCTTACTATCAGTTGAGCGTCAGCATCAGATGTTTTTTAGAAGAGATGAAATAGCACTGTAACCATTACGAAATCAATTTACAAAGTTGATAACCTGATTATGAACTACTTTTTCTGAGATTTTCGAGTAGCATGATAAAACACCAATTGGTCCCTGTGATATTCTCTTTTTTCGCAAGCGTTATGATCATTGTTTTTTTTTCATACAGTATACAGCACCAGTATACTGTAAGAGTTCTAATAAGTTACCAGTTAATCGTATGACAACTCATATTCTGTTCATCATGAAACACGCTTCTAAATCTGACCACTGCAGGATTGCAATTTTTGTATGTAGTGTTGAAGAAACTAAATTATTTTATCTAAAGAAAATCTGAAAGTGTTTAATCCAAAATTTTGCATGGTAATATTGCAGTCACAATCTCAAGACAACATCTACAACAGTTTTCAGAGTATTCATTCTAAGTGTCGCTAATTTTTATGTCTGAAGAATTACAAGGGAATTCAAACGCTATTTAACCATCAACAACTTCCAGTAAAGAAACGATACCTATACTTATCGAAAAATCAGTTTGTAACTCGAGGGACACGGTGCTCAAGACAAGATAAGATCAAATTAATTGTATGGGCGGGAAACAGTGTTACACACAAAAAAAACATACTAAAAACAAGGGTGTCACGTGTAAGTTTCTATACGAAACTCAGTTATATAAATCTATCTGAGAGCACGCTCATTGCAAATCAATCACAATCATTATTGTTAGTGAATATCTTTCCATTATATCTAGCCTATGCAACGTCCCGGAAATCTGATCGGGTAGCCATGCGGTCTAAGGCGTTAGGTCAACGACTCGAAAGTCCCGGATTCGAGTCCCAGCAGGGGTATGGGTGTCTTTTAAGTCGAATGTTTGGCGTGACGGGCCGAAGTCAACAGTTGGCCCATATAAAATAAAATTTACCAATTTTCTAGTCCCGGAAAATCGAAATCTGCATCCCGGTGTCCCGGAAATTATTCTCGAGGCGCCTAACTGCCCCAGTTTTCAGCAAAGAAGAGAGGAAAGGGAAGAATATTATTTCTTTTCACACAATTATATTCTCTTCAATTGATGATTATGGCAGCTCAAAAAAGATTTTTAAAACACCGTGAATACATAGAACAAGAATGTAATTCAAGTTTAAGGTTCAACTACCTTCATATTAAACGAAATATCTGCTTCACTGGACCAGGGGCAAAGCGTTATGTTGCTCAGTGGCTATTGTTCTTGGTATTACTCTCTGTTTCCACCTACCTCCTGCTTCAAAGATTGCCACCACACTGCCTGAATTTCTTGTTAATTTTCTTCTGATCATAACAACATCAAGAAGAAAAATATACTTTGTTTAATAAAACCGGAAACGCAACCATAGGAAATGTTTAAAAATTTCAATAAAATAAAAACTCATTAGGTGGGAAAATGTAAATTTTGTATCTGATTGATTGAAGATTTTTGTACAGTTTTTCTTTCTTTTACACAACTATAGCCATGTGTTTGCGCTTCTCCTTTGACCACGGAATATTCTTGCAATTTTAGAAGTAGCAATCACTGTAATTACTTAGATGCAGAGTGTTGGACATAAAATTGACGTAGTTTTTAACGCAAGATAGTTCCAGTAAAGTGTTGAAGCCTTCTTTCTTTCTTTTTTTTTATATTGCACATACATTTCAAAGATATTTGTAAATTGGTAGCGTCTCGGTATTTCACTTTTCAAATATAGCAACTATAGCCTACCATGTACTTTTAAGAGTGAAAAGTCTGTCAAATGTTTCGGTAGCATTGTTTGGCACAGAAGAATAGACTGATATTGTCAGAATAAGTTTAATAGATAGACTTAGCACGCTTCCCCATTTCTGGCTGCGCTAAAACTAATCGACTTTTGTTCAGAGCACGTGATTTTGAATCCATCCGCTAGGTAGCTCTGCCATAGACGTCATATTCTACTGCGAGGTTCATGGCAGAACTACCTAGCGGATGTATTCAAAATCACGTGCTCTGAACAAAAACCCATTAGTTTTAGCGCAGCCAGAAATGGGGGAAGCGTGCTAAATCTATCTATTATGAGGTCTATGATTAAACTTTCAGCTCAAATTGTTAGATGTTTTATCATCAAATGCCTCTTTTCTGAAATAATACTTTAGCTCAAATAACTGTATTTCAAAGAGATTTGAAAATTAACATTCTATATGAAACGCTTGTAACATTTTTTTCTTGTATTACCAATTTGTGTAAATTTCGGACTTGTAAATAAATTTTTTTCTTTCGCTTATTTTTCTGTACATCTGAGTGTCCGAAATTCCATTACGCGTATGTGATAACTTGGGAAGCAGGGAACATTTTATATGAAACATAATGGTCAAGTTTCTTGTTTACAAGAGTGAATTTTGTGCTTAACGTAAGAGTCAATGTTGGCTGGTCATACTAAACACAGTATTACAATTTCACTTACACGACGCTTTGCACATTCACTGTTCAGGGTGTTATGAGTACTTTGCAGGATTCAATTCCTACTACTTCAAGTATAGTCCTTTGTAATTTCACTTTTCAGCTGACCACGATTCATGTCTGCAATTATACTTAATAAACACACGCAAGGTGACATTGGATGCATTTATATTGCACATTATTTCTTACCTCGTCGATTGCTAGTCATTTACATGCAGTTCCAATTTCGTCATGAAATGAAATTAACGAAATGGAATTTTTCAACGAACTATATTCATACTTTTAATCAACTATTTATTTGATCAAGAGAAACAGGAAGATGGAAATTTGTTTTGAACGTATCATAGGTCTTTTGATGCTGAAGCTATAGAAAGAGGAAGCTTCTAATTTCTCTCAGTCCGTCTGTCCATTCGTGTCCAGAAATTCAATCTTAGGAACCACAAGGTGTAGTCTGCTTGAGGTGTCGTTGAAAAGGTATTGACTTGCCTAACCCAGAGCCACCGGGACAGTCTTCTTTGATGCAATGGGTCAGTATTGCTAGCCAATTTATTACAAATTCAATTTTTTTAAATGTTTTAATTTCGTTAGTACTATTTGCACCAAAATGGACATACGCATTATTCTACACAATAGAAATCTACTATGGTTGTTTCCTTCCTAAATAATTCCAGTTGTTAGTGCTCCTAATCTATTTTCTACACAATATAATTTTTCAAATTGCTTCCATTACGTTAGACCTAGCAGAACCACACCATAAATATTCACATTGATCTAATACATTAACTGTACGAGAAAGTTTTAAAGCTAGTGGAAGATTTTTCAAAATAGACATTTATAATCAAGCTCATGGAATAAAGACATGTTCTACTCATCATAAGTTTAATTTCAGTAGTCCAGGATAAAAACAGAACTGAAATTTTAGGCTTTTGTTAGCAACACACAGAAAAAATGAACTAATTAATTTTAAATAAATATGATGGGTGAATGAATATAGTGCTTTTTTTTTGGTACCCACGACCTGGTACAAAAGCAGTAGAGGTAACAGTATGATCTGTTTTAAAAGTGTAATGATTCACATTATTAATAAAATATTTCCCCTCACGAAATACTGACTAAAGAAGGTTCTAGCTACACTGCTTGTTCAGTAAACAAGTAAATAAGGAAGTTAATATATGGTAATAGTCTGCGGTAACAATAACAATAACAACAGAATCGATAGAGCACAGACTAAAAACCATCCAAAAGAAAATTCATTTACAAGCCTACAATTTGGTAATGAAGTTCGGAATTGCGCAGAAAATAATAAATACAGTTATAATTAAATTCACTACCCAAAAGCTGTACGAGTCGCCCGTAGCTCAGGCGGTAGCGCATCTGACTACGAATCGCGTGGCCCGGTTCAAATCCCCGCCAGGACACTGAAAACTTTTCTCGCAGTGTCCACATGCCTGGCGCTCTCATTAATTTGAGGTAATCGTGACAATATTTTTTAACAAATTTTTCAGTGGTGATTATCTAACATTTGGTACGCTGTATATATCAGCTAAATAGTACCTAACATTTGGTACTTGTTGCAGTGCAAAGGGTTTTCATTGCCAAATTCTTCTTTTTTTCTGTGAAGCAAAATAAAAGAAAGCTTTCCAATAAACTTTTCCTTACTAATCCCTGATACAAACATATTTTCAATAATTTTACTGTCATACTTAAAAACAATGAATTTTAACCTATACTTATTGAAATTATTGCGCAGACATGTTTCTAACATAAAGAGCAAAAGTTATACAAAATAATAATCTGTAATTTTGTCTTGAAATTAAAGAATTGTTTATATTCTAGCTATTTAACCAAACGAAAATAATTTTTAAAAAACTTTTAAAAGACATAGACCTACTTTTCTTAAACAATTCGTACAGAAAAGTAAAAAAAATATTTTTATTTATACATGACTAAAATGAAAAGCATGGAGCGCGCCAATTCAAGAATTTATAAAGTGACTGTGTACGAGAATGCGCCCCATGCTTTTCTTTTTATTCATGCAAGAACAAAATTATGTTTTTACTTTTTAGTACGAATTATTTAAGAAAAGTATGTTTTTATTCGGTGTTCGGATACATTTTCTCAAGCTAAATGTTTTGTGACCTAAATCCTAGTGTTCTGCAACCAGTGAAACCCAGGCTAATTGCAGGCTAGTATTTATTTAGGATAAAGAAGTCAACATTAAAAATATTAAAACATGCTTTAAAAATATATAAAGAAATAAAAGTAAGAATGTAATATTGTATTGTCACCCGACTTACGTCGCTGTGCAAAATTTCATCATTCTATGACGTTGGGAAATGAGTTAAATTAACTTTCCAAGATTTGAGGACACCACGAACAATTGTGAACTAAAGAAAAGAATGTAAAAAATAGCAACGTTTGCTCATAAATTTTCTAACTTTTACTCTTTTATTTTATTGTTTCATCGTATTGTTCAAGGTACAATCCCAGAATTTGTCTGATGCTACCGAGGGAAAACAGATAAAACCTCAATTAGGATGGCTGGTACCGGGGATCGATTAGCAGACAAGCACACTACCGAGTGTCTACCTCATCGGTATAATTCTTACTGGCAATGTAATACCGTAATAGAATTTTAAATATTAGCATTGAAAATTCCGCAATATAACTAGTTCGTACGTTAACGGTATTAATATTGTTTTAGTGGTGCGCCAATCTAAAAGATTGAAAACTCTTGCTTTAACACATAAAACACAATCTCTTAAGGATGTTAATCACTTTTGCTATCTTGTTTTTTGGACCCATTCACAGGTTACCAACTCACTTTTCCCAGCGGATACCTTTCATTTGAGAAAAGATAAAAAAAAAAAACACTGTAGAACAGAAGCACTGAGTGCAGAAAGCGCAGTTCACTGTGTCTTGGTATGTCGTGAAAGTGTAAAGTTTCTATGATAAATCACATTTTTAAGAATAATATTCAATTCACTTTATGAATGAATTATTTACTTCATCTTCAGTTTTCTTGTTTAATAACTTGCCACGTGGTTCAGCGGTAGCGCGCCTAAATACGAATCGGGCGTTCTGCATCCAAATACCGGCCAGGACACTCGAGATTTTTCTGGTAGTGTTCTCATGCCTGGCGCTTTGAGATACACACTGCCTCGTATCAAATTGAGTACCAGAGTGTCCTTGGTATTCCTTTACAGTTAGTTGAACTTTTTTTCCACATTGCCATAAGTTTTTTTAGAGCCGTAAAGGGGTATTCTCTAGAAGGTACCAAATCAGGGCTGTAGGGAGGATGTTGAATTACAACCTTCGTTTTGTCATCGAAATGTGAAGGTCCGTGTTGTCATGGTGTATGTCACTAACGCCATTGGCATAGACTAACTATTAATTTTTTGATAACTCAAATCACCGAGTATAGCGCTATGATCTAACTGAATCGGATCACACAGCTTCCGGACGGACTTATAAAGATTAGCTTGACTGAGTCCTTGTTCACATAACTAGCTGCTGTTGATAGTCCAGCGATATTTTGTCCCAAGGCTTCTTCTATCTCAGTTTCAACAGGCGAAAGAAGGAATAACACCTTAACTAAGACCGCTAGCTTCCACATCCTATTCCTCTCCCCTAATATCCCGGCCTGAGCTCAAGATCCCTAAAGGCCATAAGTAAATTCAATGAAAAACTACTTCATCAATATTCGATTTTGCTGATGGCAGGTGTGGTCTCCAAACATTGTTTGTAGTGCTCCAGAGATATGAGGGGCCGATGGCCCCACTTTTCCAGAGAACTGGATAAATACGCCTTGCTTATTAACAGTTCTTAAAATCAAACTGAGAACATGACTGATATAATTATCCTTTAGACTCTTGTGTAATTTCATGAAAATCAGACAACAACTACGAGAATTATGCACAAGAAGGCGACTCTTTCGTGACAAATTGGCTGATCAGCCGGCTGTGATATAAGCCCGTCAGAGATCTGGGAATGACGTCCCTCGGAGAGCATTCATGCGGGGTCAAGCTTTTTTAATTTCATTTTATTTATGCCCTTTAGGCATTTTAGGCTCAGGCCAGGATAGAGTGGGGGAGAGGATGTTGGAAGGTAGTCAGCCAGGGTCTGGTTAGCAGGTACCATTCCAGCATTTGCCTGGTATGAGTGAGGAAAAACCCTGGAGGTTAAAGGCAGGCGCTGGGAACTTCCGAATACTCTATCAACTGAGCTACGCCGATCGGTTCCAGGATCAAGAATTGAAAACGTAGCCTGGGGGAGGAGAAAAAGAAGCACTGAAACCCCTCAGTCTGGATGGTCGTATACGAACGGGAACAAACCCGTGGTGCCTCCCAGCTTATCCTAATTCAGTTACCATAACCACCGGGCCAAAGAGGCAGAATCCGTCGTAGTTTTTTTCATGTGAATAATGTAACAGTCTACAGTGTTGACTGTCGACGTTAGTTACTCGAGGCAAAAGGAATTAAGTTGACATAGAGAAATTATATGGCAGAAATATAAATGAATCGTTTACTGACATGAATTATGTGCTAAACCCCCGCCTCATATCCTTGTTAGCACGCAGTGCGTGACATGAGCAAAATGTTTTTACGCATTCCTTCAGTTACTACATTTCATAGCAAACAGGGCGAAAAATCTTTTCTGTTCTACTTTTCTGAGTATTCCATGAAGGACGCAGCTAATAAACAAATATACAAACTGCTAAATTATTTCTTTGGACAATTGGCCATGATGTAATATTTAGTAGTTTTGAAAGAAGACAGAAAAAAGAAACGGAGGCTTGCTGGAAAAGACTAGAGTTGATATTTAACGTTGGATAGATGGTCTTGACCTTGGTCTTACTTCACGCGTTACGCTTTGCTTCCGTTTGGTATAAACAGTAAAGAATGATTATATATTCATGACACACTGTAAAAAATAATACCCTTACTTTACAGGACTAAAGAAGTGTAAGTAATACTTGAAACAAGTGTAAACATTTTATCACGACTTTGTCAAACTGAGCTCTGAACGCTTGTTCCGCTTTTGGTTCTCACAATTACTTTTTAAGTGTTTCTGCGCCATATTTCATTCAGAATGTAAATACAGGTTTGCTCATTCTTGGATCAAAGATTTTCAATATATATCAACAAAAGTGAAGAGTTGGTTATGTTCTTCGTAGTTGAGTTGCTTAAACCCTGTGAGCAACAAATATTTTTAGAATATGTTTAATCCTTCTAAGGGCTTAGGGCCATTTTTAACCCATGCAAATCTAATTTCTTCTACAGCTTTAAAAATCTTAATCGAAACAGCCATTGGACTTTCAATAAAATAGCAACTTTCAGTTACTTTACGTTGTAGAGTAGAAAAAATATTAAAGGTCTTCAGGTTACTTTAGACCCGAGGCTAGTTTCTAAGTAACCGTAACAATGCTGGCACTAATGACATTGGAAAACTAATAATACTAGTATAAGAAAACGTAATAATAATAATATATCATCATCATATTCACCGTTTTCTGTTCACTGCTGGATGAGGCCTTCCAGATTTCTTTGCATATATTTCGGTCTGCTGCTATCCTTATTCGCGTTGCTACTGACAAAACACTTGATTTTATCTATCTCCTTTGAATTTGGAAGTCTTCTTGCACGTTTCTTTTCTCTGGGAACCCAATGTAGAACATTTCTCGTCCATCTTCCATCTATTGGGACCGGCCCATCTCCACTTCTTCTTCTTCGCAGTCTTGATTA
Source organism: Lepisma saccharinum (assembly GCA_022664845.1). Classification (NCBI taxonomy): domain Eukaryota; kingdom Metazoa; phylum Arthropoda; class Insecta; order Zygentoma; family Lepismatidae; genus Lepisma; species Lepisma saccharinum. The sequence continues at coordinate 91,912 of JAGDQP010001014.1, read as the reverse complement.
CATCTTCTACCTTTGTTTGTGAGCGAATCGAATCATGTGTCATCCTGTCCCTCTTAGTTATTCCTAGCATGCAAGCTTTCCCTTGCTCTTTGTGTGACTCTTAATCTTTGAGTCAAAAACTTTGGTAAACGCTATCTTTGTTTGGGACAGTGTAGTTACTTTTGACTTCGGCCCGTCACGGTTATAATGCCAAGACACTGATAGTTAAAGTCCACAAACATCCATGCACCTGGCGGGGTTCGAACCCACGAATTTCGAGTCGCTGGCCTAACGCCTCAGACCCCATGGCTATCTAGTTGACTTAATCTTTGAGTTGTTTGAGCATTCACTATCCAAGTTTCAAAGTCGTACATCATCAGAGGTAAGATGCATTGCGTATATCTCTACGCTTGACTTATTATTTTATATTGTACTTGTATTTTATATATCAATTAGAACTATTTTCGAAACATCTGGCCCATTTTCCTGACTGGTTTTACTGTCACACTAGACGAATTTCGGCATAGCACCTTGTAATAAAGGCGTAGACCCTTCATTCTGTATCTGTGTTCGTCTGTTTGCTGCTCATAAGCCGTAGAAATCAATTGATGGATGGTTGTAGGAAAGGTTTCAAACAAATGTTGTTATTGACTTACTCTTCTGGATCCTGAACATTTGGTCGTTCAAATATTACGTAAGTATTCCAGGGGAAAGAAGGTTCAAGATTTGTTAGTTTTATCTAACAATGAGAGAAGGGGGATCATATCAATGCTTACGCGAAATTCGCCTAAAACAATGATGCCCAACCTTGTTTTGTCCATGGGCCACATTAAAAATTAGCACGATCTTCACGGATCAAAGCATCCTGTGACATAAATAGCATACAAATGGTACGAGTCGTTTAATTGCAGCTTTTAAACACTAATATCGTAATTGTAAGAAAATTCTTCATAAATACAGATATAATTAATGTTTGAAAATATAACAATAGGCGTTACTTAGAATTTTAAACATAATTTCATGTTATTAGTATGGGTTGCATTCTGTCTGTTCTCAGTTGAGAAAATTTAATTTCATATAAAATAAAACCTTCTTTCGACATGTTTATGCAGTGTGCAAATTAAACTTTTCAGCCAAGGGGGCATAAAACATAACACACGGATTTCAACAGGCAACCTCTCTCTCTCTCTCTCT
>JAGDQP010001014.1:73458-90339 GCA_022664845.1 Lepisma saccharinum | reverse complement strand
AAGAAAGAAAGAAAGAGAAAGAAAGAAAGTACAATAAAGGTAGGAAATAAGAAAAAGAAATTGAAGAAGAGGAAAGAAAGCATAGTGGATTGAGGGAAGGTGTCTCACATTGTAGTCCAGGAGTCTTTGGCAAATAATTAAAAGAAACAAAAAGCAAAATTCTGTATAAGCATTCACACTGACACTGACACTAAAAGAAGTACCGGAAGTTAAATCTATACACAACGGCCTTTAAACTGATCTTTCAACACATCAGTGTAAGATGCCCACTCATTTGGGGGAAGATGTCTAATACATTATAACTAAGATATATGACAATAATAAGGAAATTAAAATGTGAAACTTTATGGGTACATTATCTACAATACGACTAAAATACATGAATAAGTATGGATATATTTCCACCATTTCAGAAAATATTTGTTACAATGTCCACCTTGACACCTACCGTATTTATGTCCTTATGTGATAACGGAACATACACCAATTTAATGCAGAAATGACATCACGTTTTGTGTTAAAAAAATAGTACTTTAACGTATAGTATAATATTATTCTATTAAATATGTAACGAGTAGCCGTAGCTCAGTTAGTAGAGCGATGGTTTCGTGTTCGGTAGGTCCTGCGTTCGATCCACGCGGCGGCTATCTTACGTGAAGTTTATCCAGGGTTATCATTAGCCACACAAGGTTAATGCTGGGATGGTGCTTTCCAAACTAAACCCTGGTCGACTTCTTTCCCATATCCTCACCCTATCCATTTTCTGACATCAGTCATGGTTGCCATAAATGACATTCAGATTCTGTTGAATTCGTACGTAGACTACCAATTAGAAATGTTCTTGAACGACTACATTCTATTGAAGAAGGATAGTTTAGAGAAATGAGTTTCTTACCTGAAAACAACAAAAACAGTCTTATTTAATGTAATGCATTTACGTAATGGGCATCTACCCCCAGCCTTCGAGACAAGAAGCCATTTATTTCACCGGTTTCCTTCCACACACATGGCTTCTTTGTGATGTAATCGTACTCGCAGTCTAAGCAAGTGCGTACTTGAGTCAAAACTACCTTATTCAAGTACATTTTCTCCTCGCTCATGGAATTTAGCCCTATCCTAAACTATTTATTAACTACGAAACTGTTTTAGAGGAAATTATTTTTAGGTAGAAAAAAAAGAGGTATTTTGGATTTAAAGGGCACGTAATCTTCGTCTCCTCGTGACAGATTACGCGTCATTCACTACAGACGCTTAGAGAGCATCGTACTGACTAATTCTTTCACAATATACAAGATTTTCATCTAACATAGCAGTTATGAAATTACACTACTGTAGCCATCTTCCGCAATGGTCATTTTCCCTCAACCCAGTCTAACAAGGAACACTCGCCAGGTGTCAGGGCCTGGTTTTCATGAAAATTCGTATGTAGGTAAACATTCACAGCAAAAATTATAGGTGCTGTCACCAACAAACAACGACAGGGGAACCCGAGAAAGATGGAATGTGGAGAGCAAGTAAATCGAATACAGAGTACGGAAAGAGACTTTTCTTTCATAAACTATTACAATATATTGTAAGGAAATAGGTATTAATGGATACTGGACACGAGGTGATACATGCTGGATGGTCTGAAAACAAGACCGCCATCTTGACTATGCTCCAAAATTTTTAAAATCGTAAGTGGGTCATGTGGTATATCAATCTGTGCTGGAATGTTCCAAGAGACTCAATGATGAAGTCAATTCTGGCATAACTCTAATCTTGTACGACAAAACGACACGGAAAATTGACTTGGAGAATGTGTGAGCCGAATAATGAGAAAACATTTTGTTGAAAGAGTTGAAGGAATGAAAACCAGCCGGCTACATAAGAGGTACCGTTATGTTGGAAAATATGATCCTCATGGCCAAAACGTGACGTGCACTACAAAGTTTCAAATACACAATTCTCGGAAGATGAAATCCCAATTTCAAGAAGACGTAATGCTAGGTGAAAGTGACCTTCTCCAGGTTAATTTCACGTGTCATTTTGTCGTACAGAATTAGAGTTGAGTTCATCATTGGGTTTCTTGCAACATTCCAGCACAGACTGATATATCACATGCCCCCACTTACTAGTTTAAAACTGTGAAGCATAGTCAAGATGGCCGCTTTCAAGTTGATGTGTCATTGTCGTCATAGCATCCAACATGTACATCTCCTGCCCAGTATCCATTAATGGCAATTTGCTTTCAACATATGTAACAGATTATAAAAGAAAAGGCGATTTTCGTACTCTGTATTCGATTTATTTCCTCTCTATAGTCCATCTTTCTCTGGTCCCCTTGTTATTTTGGGTTTGAATGTTTACCTAGGCACTGTACCTACACACGAATTTTCATCAAAATCGGGCTGTGACACCTGGCGAGTGTTCCTTGTAAGAAAAAAAGAAGGGGAGAAAAAGAATATAGAAACAAAAGAATAGAAGGAAAAAGGAATAAAGGAAGGAAGAAAGAAAGAGAGAGAGACTAAAGTTTGGTATACTGTTGAAGTTTCGCTGTACAAAGCGGCCATGACCATACACACAGGATGATTAGTTGGGCGAATTTCTTGAAAGACACTCACTCGGTCTGGTCATGAGAAACTTCCAACGAAGGACCTGCAAGGGATATGATCGTATCTAGTGAATAATAACGGCCGTTCCTTGTAGTTTATTTGAAAGAATAACAGTAGACGCCAACAACACACAAAGGTCAATGTTTGGAAGTGTTTTTGTGTATGTTCTAAGGGTAAGCGAAAGCTCTCTTATATAATTCACACATGTTTTTTTTTTAATTTAAAAAAATGCCTCTACTTGTTGCAATACAGTTAATATTACCGTTATTAACTGTCATTTTATTTCATTTTTCTCAAGGTCTTCTGAAACAGCAACTAACGTTTTCACACTGAAATTTCTTACCTGTGAAAAGACAATGTATATAATTGTTTAACTTTACGACTAAGGTGTCTTTCCTAGCAAAAAAACAAGGTTCGTTAAAGGCATATTTTTTCATGATCAAATTGTTATGATGTAATAAAATTAAACATACTGAACACTAAATTATTACTACAATTAGCTGACACTCAATTACGCTATTAAGATCAAGTACAGGATAAAATGTTTGGAATTTGTATTTTACTCTTTAACCAAGCACAAGTAACTTAAACTAGGACGAATTTAGCTTCTGCGATGTCTACAAAATTCAGATAAGCGATTAGTTTGATTCAGCCAGGATTTTCAACTTGGTTGGGTGGGGAGAGGTGCAAAGTCAAAATTGGGGTTGAAAGTGGACTTTTTGAACGATTTCAATGTGTTTTTGCCCGTAAAAATCTTAAAGTTGGGGGTGACACCTCCCACAGGAAGGTCTGGCGGAATCACTGATTTAATACAATGTTTAAAAACTTGAGTCTCTTTACCATGGGAATGGTAAATGGTTTTAACAATTGTACAGTGACCATACGTCCCGAATTTTCCAGGACAGTCTCGAATTTACGGTTGTGTCCGGGTATCCGGAAAACATATTAAAACGTCCCGAGTTTAATTTAAAAAAAAAAAGAAGAGCGGTTTAACATTTGTTTCACTGTAGTGCTCCTGAGAATTCATAATTATTCACTAGCAATAAGTGGTAAATAGCTTAATTGTAGTAAGTGAAACCATATTTTTTTATGTTGTAGCAAAAACTGACTTAAGCTGGTGAAGCTGAGGAAGTTCTCAACAGAACGCAACTTTTAAACTGAATTTAACGCCGCCTGAATAAAAACTTTTTCCTGGGTTGGCCTCATAATCACCCTAAAATGGATGGTGGGACGGTTCCTTAAATCCTGTCAAAACTTTCCCCATATTTTGACTGAAAAAATATGAACACCGTAAACATTTGATTCTGATTGAAACCCTAGAGGGTATTTATTACTCTGCGTTAGTTCGTTAAGATTTGACGAGCCTTATAATCATTCCAACTTTGAAGTAGAGTAGAACCCCGTTAATCCGTTATCATTGGAACTGAGAGCATGGTCGGAACGCAAGAAAAGTCAGATTATCAGAAGAGCAAAAAATATTTAATATATTACAGTAAAGTGCAAAGAAATCCATTTGATAATTAAGAAAAATTAGGAAAAATACAAAAAAACAAACTGTTCACCTTGTCAAAAATCACTGCTTTAACAATAAATAGTCGTAAAGTAAAGCACGAGACCGCACTGGTTAAGTGTCACGCTAACTGACTCAACAATATACGTAGTGTTTCAAAGACAAGTACAGAAATCCGTCATATTTCCTATACCTCCGTCATAGTCGGATTATGCGAGCAGTCCAAGCATTGGAGGTCGGATTACCGCGGTTCTACTGTAAATAGAACTAACCGATCTCAGAAGAAGCTCCAATGTAAGTTTTAATAATTGAGCCCCGTTACCATGGAAATGAAAAAAAAAAAGCGAAAGAACTGATGTGACCAGGAATGAGCAATAGTAATTCTGTATGACTACTTGTCGAGATGAGTAATTTTGAAGCAAATAAGTTCAGCCGTTCCGACATGATCCGTACTTTTCTCAGAGTAACGTTATCACAGAAATACAACCATTCGCCGATCTCAAACCTTATAATCCTCTACCAGCATAACTTTTACAATTGTGCAAATGTTGGTAATCATCGGCCCAGAACTCAATTGTATTCATTTATGGTCTTTAGGCATCTTTGGCTCAGGCCGGGATAGGGTAGGGTAAAAGTATAGGGAAGATAACGGCAAGAACCTTTCTAAAGATACAATCCCGGTATTGGCCTGGTGAAACTGAGGGGAAACCCCGATAAACCTCAGTCAGGATAATCAATCAGTCGTGGTGTTCGAATCCACGTACTTTCCCATTGCCGATGCAAAGTCCGCGACATTACCGCCTGGACCACGAAGGCTGGGTACCATCTGTCCAGAAATCTCAAAGAAATTTTGTTTTAAAAGGGAACAAATAAGATATTTGGTAGCTGAGGTCAATTGAAGGGTCATATTTTGGCTTATTTCGCAATCCACGAAGAAAGCACACCAACCAGTGGTTCGGGCAAATGTCGCTAGATGGCAATAGTATACTATTCCGTCAAAAGCTCAATTTTGACCATGGTGTGCGTTAGCCTAATCTCTCGCTGAAACCACGGTAGGTAGAGAGAACGGTAGCCGACACGCCTAGGATGCGCGCAAGTCTTGTTCCTGAGTGACGTCACTTGGTGTGAGTATTGTGGCGGGAACCGCAGTTATGATCGCGGTGATTAATCGTTGTGCGTTAGGTGCTTTTTTGTCCTATCGTAGAAGAAATTCAGAAAAATATTTTTGTGTGTTTTTTCGGAGTGATTGTTTGTTGTGTATATACATAAGCTGTGTGTGTCGTTTATATGTGTTGTTTTCTGTAGCTGTCCGGAAGCATAGACGATGCCTTGCGTTTGTGCTGCGGCAACATGTTCAAATTACGGGGAGAACAAAATGGGTTAACATATTATTTTTCACAGTGGCTGAAACCTTCAGTTATTATCCAGCAACATTCAGAGAGGGACATTGAAAAAAACGTACAGCCTTCTTTTTGATTACAATAGTTTCATCAAATTCTACCGTCATCAAAACTGACTGTTAGGAAAATTATAGATAACGATTATTTTTAAAAAATATCAAAAGCAAAATAATGAAATTATCCCCCCTTTTTCTTTCATAATATTTTATAAAAAATAGTTAAATAATACAAATAAGTCGTAGAAAATTTTGTATAATAGTCCGATTAAAAGAAGAAAAAACATGTCACATTATTATACTTCGTAAAGATTTCCAAACTTGTAGTAACGCCACTAAATTTGTTAATTAAAGTAATATCACTAGACAAGCCTCTGGCTACATTTTCTCACATTGAGGAATTTTCTAGCATTTTTTACTAAAATTTATGGAGCTAAAAGGGCTTTAGTCTGCAGATACCCATCCCTAATTAGTTAAATTTATTAATTATATATAATCGATAAATAAATAATACTAAATCTAAAAAAACTCACCAATATTTGCAGAAAGAAATTGTATATGGAAATTCTTCAAGCAAATTTTGAAATAAGATAAAAAGTGGTTGAAATTTAATTAATTTCTTTATGCTCTTAAGGCGAATGGCCCAGAGACTAGCATAGTGCAGGGGAAAGAAGTTGGAAGGTGTAGTTTGAAGGTACCATCCCAGCATTCCCCTAGTATGACTGAGGGAAACGCTCAGTCAGAATAGCAAACTGCTTGGATCGTTCTCACGAGCATCCTATTACTAACAGTAAGGCAACCCTCTACAAACTGACCTACAGTCGCTCGGTAATAATTGTACTAGTTTCCGAAGGAATTTAGAAGAAAATTATGGATGATTATACATAGGTGCATAGCTACAACTAAATAGAAATACTAAAAAAAGATATTTTGAAAATGTCTGCACACCTTTTCAAACCCAGCTGAAAATTGAACTTTGAAATTCCTGTATGCCAATTTTGGTGGAGATAAGTATAACTGAATGGAAGTATATTAAACAATTTTTTTAAAAAACGACTTGGCAACACTAACCGACTACACCAATTAAGATGGTCATGGCGCCTTGGAGCTAGTCTAAACAAGACATTTCCAAAGACACCCCAAGCGCCTCTCTACACCCTGTGGTCCCTGCGATGTAATCTCTGAACTCTGAGAGCTTCACTATCAAGAAGCCTAAAAATATCGGTCCACAATATTTCACTTCTTACTTTCCCTTCCCGTCGTTTAAAAGTTTCAGAGGTAAGGTCTTTAACGAGGAAAAAAAGATTTACATACAGTTAACTTTTAAACGACGTCATCTAGAAAGGAAATATTCTTTTCGGAGTTAAGGTAACACATGACAAACATGCTTTGTAAGACTGTATTAGAATTTAAAAGTAGCGTGAGATGGGAATATTTTCCTTGTATGTTTTATAACAGGTTATGTCTCTCTGTATGCTTAAAGGATGAAAATCTTAAATCATTTGTCAAAATCTTGACTATTTGTTCCCTTTCGTTTGCCATTATAAGGATTTTGACCTGCAACTTCTCACATTTTTAAAGGTAAATGTACTGAAAATATCCCTTATTATGTTTATAATAGAAAGATATTAAAAAAGTAACTTTTTTTTATCTTTAAAAAAAATACAGGTATTTTCCCAAAGATTACTGTTACTTTTCTTTACGTCAATGTAGAAAAACTCGGAAGTCTGAAAAAGTACATATGAAAGGGGTCTGATTAAGGTGAGACTACACTGATAGCTAGATCAACTTCATACCCAAGACAATGTGTTCGTGAGCTAAAGAAGTCCACTAACCTAAATAGTTTGAAAAGCTTGAATAACGTTAGAAAATAAATTCTGCAGCAAAAAAAGAACTCGTCTGTGTGAAAGAACTTCCTTGTTTCGGGAGAAACTGATCTTCAGGAAATTCATCACAAGACAAAGCGATGTTCTATTGTTTAAGTACAGAATCTGCTTCTTTTCTTTCCTTTTATCGCTTGCAGACTTTCTCTTAGCAATGTCACGACCTCTGCCTTGCATTACGATCATCACGCCCTCTGAAAATGTATATTCTTTTTTTAGTCCTTCCGCTTATTTCGTGATTCAGTAGGGCAAGAGGTAAAACACTGCACGCAACGCGTAGAATCTTTATAACGTGCAGAAACAAATGACGATCAAATATTTTCTTTTGAAGTTAACTTGTGTGTTGAAGGGTTTTCATTTTTCTAAAATGAATAAAGAACCGTATTCTCTCGTGCAAGCAAATTGTAATGTTTGTATTGCCCACTCATAAAACTTTTCTGTCATCAAGATGCCTTACCAAAGCATGAGAATGTAATGAACCTGTAATTACTCAGATTAAAGTGTCTGATAACTCATAATCTTTTAACCGATTTCAAGAAACGGAGCAAGGTCATACGCTTAATGTGAAGAAGAAGAGTTTAAATGCATATCTGGAACTGAATGATGTTTATGCTTGGGCAATTGTTTAACTTTGTTTATAGGGTGAGAGCACTGGTCATCAGACAGACCAGTGGTCGAACATTTTCACAAAAAGACATATATCACAAAAGGTCTATAAAAATTATATCCAGTTTTTCAACAGCTTTGACTTCATATCTAAGTTTTAACCAATGAGCTCTACGTAACGATATTGGAGTGACTATTTAGTGTCGAAAGATCGACGCCAGAGTAAATATTTAAACTCGTTTGTCCACTTCCAATCTAATCCAAATTGAACCAAATTTTCGGTTCTAACTCAGTTCTATACGCTTCTTATCACTGTGCGGCCCTTTTTTAAAAGTCTTAATTCCTGAGTTATTCATATAATAGTATACCACACTCTGCGTATAATAGAAAATATTGCAAATAATATTTGTTTTTTGCAAGAATTAAGACAAATTTAAAAATAATAAAAACACTTTTGAATGTCATACTTTTCTTAATCAATCCGTACTAAAAACTACAAAATGCCATCATTCTATGACGTCGAGAAATGAGCTAAATTAACGTTGCAAGATTTGAGACACTACGAACCATTGTGAACTAAGAAAAAGAATATAAAAGCGGGCCGCACATTGATATCAAGCGTAAAAACTGAGTTAGAAGAGAAAATTTGGTTTATATTAGTTTAGACTGGAAGTGGACAAATGAAAAGTGTCCTCTCCACTCTCTCGCTTATATGTTCATGAAATTTTTAATGGCAGCAGTCAGTCCAGTATCGCTTTTATCATTGGTTTTAATAGCTCAAAAATGGCGTTATATACTAAAAAAAAAAAAAACAACGTATCTGCCTTCCCTGGTTAGCTTAGAACAGATCGGAAATGTTATCAGAGTTAAAAAGAGTGTCCTAAAATTTTATTAGGAGTGTGCGTTTTAAATAGTATTTGAGCAAAACACCAGATTTGCAAAAAGCTCAGCCAAGTTCGTCGGACCAAAAAACTGGTGATATGGAGGGTCGATGAGCCAAGTTCCTTGGCGACAGCATGTAAGAGGAACACTGAAAATTGGTGCTAGTTGGCAAGGTTGGTGCTAAGGTGGCGGCCCTAAGACACAAACTTGGAGGGTTTTGAGAGGCTACAGATCCTTTATTGTAACCAGACTCTCCGGGGGACTGCGCCCCCATAGTTCAGATCTGTCCCCATACACCCCCCTGGGGTTGAGCCAACGTAGAGGAGTTTTGACCCATTTATTGTAACCTACTCGTGATGTAAGCTTCATACTAAATTTCGTTTCTCTAGCATCAGTGATTTGAGAAATGGTTTTTTTGGGCGGCCATTTTGGATTAGAAATGGTGAACTTTTAACACTTTCTTATATTGTTGTGACCTACTCGTAATGGTACACCTTCATATAAAATTTAATTTCTCTAGCTCGAACGACGTGGAAAATGTTTTTTGAGCGTTCATTTTGAATCCAAACAGACTACTTTTTCAATATGTTGTTGTATTTTCCTAAACTACTCTTGATAATAAACCTTTATGTCAGATTTCGTATCTCTAGTTCAAACGGCGTGAAAATTGATTTTGGAGGTCCATCATTTTGGACACAAGATGGCGTCTTTGGAGACATTTTGTATTATCTTCTTAACTTCCTAGTAATGATGTACCGTCGTACCAAATTTCGTTTTTCTAGCTCCGGCCGTTTAATCTGTGCATTGTATGCAAATTTTATTTTGGCGACCATTTTTGGATCTAAGATAGTGACTTTTTCAACATTTTGTAATATTTTCTTAACCTACTAGTGATGATGTACCTTCATGCCAAATTTCATTTTTCTAGCTTCAGCCGCTTAGGCTGTGTGTACTTTACAGTTTTATATTTGTCGGCCATTTTGAATCCAAGATGGCAACTTTTTTAAAATGTCGGAATTTTCCCTTTACCTACTTATTATCCTCCACCTTCAAGCCAAACTTCATGTTTCTAGCTTATTGCGAATACTCTGAACAGTGTGGACTGATGAGTGAACGAATCAGTTAGCCTAAAACACACATATTTCAGGAATCTACAGTTCAAATATGCTTCAAGCTACGAATATGAAATTTTACACACCTGCACATATTTGCCATATCTCCTTAACTTCGAAAGCTCATATTTCTATATTTAACATATTTTTTCTTACGGGGTCTTGAAGTCACCGATTTCGTCACAAGCTCTCGTTCCTGTATAACATGCTTCTGGCAGGGCTGACGTTATGTGAGGCAGAACTTGGCATAAATAGTTTTCTTAACTTTTCAAATAGTCTGTTTTGACTTGATATCATACAAAATACTTAATCATTAAGTAGATTATTGTGACCGACTGAAATTCACGAGCGTTCGTGTTGTCAGCCAGGGTGCTTCTTATATCGTTTTGTTCTGATATTAAATTGATATTTATTTTGTTCTTATTAATCTAACAGTCTTTTAACATCACATTGTGACTTAGATCTATTTCAATTTGAACGAATAGATATAATTAGTTTTTTTTTATTATACGAATGCACACACTTTATTTCTAACAAACCCAAATAAAAATTATCTAGTGTTTCTGAATGCAATTGATATTTATCTTATTTTTATGGATATTTTCGTCCTTTTGATACATGACCGACAACTGGTGCATACATGGCTGATTACTGGTTCTAAGTGGACGACAACTTGTGAATATTGCTTATTTTTCCTAAAACCAACTTTAATGCGAAATACATGTACATTTTTTAGTTAGAAATTGTTTTATTTTAGTTGATAAAGGTATGACAAATGAAAGTAAAGGATTTTAGTGTAAATATTGGTCCAAAATGGAAATCTGGAAACAAAATTAATGAACCAGTCCCTTAACTGGCCAACCACCGGTACTAGGGCTCTCAAATGGGTCAATCCGACACTCGGACCACGGGTCGGGGCAGATTCACTTGTGACTAATCGGGTCGGGTCGGGTTGTGCCTCACGCCCTCAAGCAGACCCCACCTGACACGTTGAGGGTGCCTGGTGCCCTCATCGCTCACCCCAACTCATTATGTTTATTGGAAGCTCAGTATTAATATTAGTATTGTTCTTGCATAAAGAAGGAAATTATTAATAAATACTCCGTAGTGGAGGAATTACATTCAGGCAGAAAATATCGTGAGAAGTCTGGTTAATTGATATGGCGATTCAAGATATCCAAAGGTTATTATCTAGTACCGAGTACGACATAAATAACACATGTGAACTAAGGTGAGATGCTGTTAAAAATGGGTAGCATTTAGATATTACCCAGAATTATTGTACATTGTGTTTAACGTTCACTCTATGGTTATATGAACAATCTACTTGTGTATGGTTGATATGAAACAAGTATTTAGGCAGGTAAATAACTATTCTACAGAAAAATCTCAAAACTTTGTATATTAAGCAACTATTCTATTTACGAAAAGCTTACACCGAACCGCCGTAGCTCAGTGGTAGAGCGTCAGCGTGGCATTCGGAAGGTCGTGGGTTCGATCCTTGCGACCGACCATTCTGACTGAGATTTTTCGTCAGTCACACCAGGCCGGTATGGCACCTTCAACATAGGCCCTGGCCGACATCTTCCCGAATTCTTTCCCATCCCCTATGCCGGCATGAACCTTAGATGCCTAAAGGGCATAATTTAAATTCATACGAATAGCTAATAGAGAGTGTAAAGAAAAGTTGGGGATAAACTTCGAAATGGGAACCCTGACTGACATCAAAATAAGAAACAAAAAGAGGGTCAAATTTCGGTTCGTTTTCGAGAATATAGTGTTTCCTACTTGGAGTCCAATATTGACTCTTTGCAATGGTAAATACAATTGATATTTCGCCATAGATCTCAAACAATGCACTAAAATCAAATGTAGTTTTCGGAAGGTGATTTGTATCAATACAGTTGATACTAGGAGTTAAAAACCGGTGTCATCGGGTTATCAGTGTTGCCAACCTGGTATATCGTTTATTATTTTAAATATCGCTACAACAGTTTATTGGATGTGTGCAGTGGCGTCTCGTGGGCTTGAAAGTAGTTAGTTCACAACCAGTGATTCTGCCAGACCCCCTTTTCGGGGGTGTCACCCCCCAAATTATCGAGCGTATCCCAAATATGAATTTTTACGGTAAAAATAATAGAAACCGTGCAAAATCCCAGTTACACCCTCTAAATTTTTATTTAAACCCCCCAAAACTGAAAGTCCTGGCAGAATCTCTCCTCCAAAGAACAACGAAGAAAGTACGAGAACAAGAAACACATCGTTCGATAGCCTGAAACCATTTCTCAATGTGTTAAGTATAAAATAGAACTATAGATCTCCGTAACTTATTTACACTATATATTGAGTTTAAAAAAAAGGAACTCCATACAAAAATAAGTAGTTGGACTGGTAAGGAATTATCTCGCTTTTTGAGGCAGGCAGGTTCGAAAGCTCGACGGTGCAGCGACGAATGTATCTCAGAGCAGTTTTCCACGAGAGTAAACAATTGAAAATTGTCTTTCATAGTAAATACATACACAAATAATAATAATAAGAAGAAGAAGAAATTAAATATATGCTTCTTACCTTTATTTGTATATGAAATTCATTCTTCTGTTTTTCTGGGCAGTAAACTTACCTATAACTCTTTGGTTGAAGTCCTGCATTTTCCTTAGCAACTGCTTTTCAATGGACAGCATTGCCAGGGCGCTGAGACGATCTCGTGTCATCGCATTTCTTAGAAAAGTCTTAATACGCTTTAATGTCGAAAAACATCTTTCTGCTTCTGAAGTGGACATCGGAATTGTTACCATGATTTTGAGGAGTTTCGTAGAACCTGTTCGAGTCCACTTGGAATCCCCTTCAAACAACAAGCAGGGAAAACAAAACAATGCCATTTTTACGTCACATACTGTAAGCCACTTGTGCTTTTTGTACCAATCACTATTAAAAGTGCGACGATATGTATGAGCTTTACCTTTCACTTCCTGATTCAGAGTTAGGTTCGGCTGATGAGGACCCAAAGTTTTTATTTCGAGTATTTCAGATTCTGTCAACTTATTAAAAGACACCGATTGCAATCTATGAACCGAATTTTTATTGATGGCAGTAACGCACTACGCACCAGTACACTAAACACACTGAAACAATACTCCTTCACTTCAACACTGCTTCACAACACACTTCATTCAAACGTGGAAAAAACACTCATTCAAATCGGTGTTCAATATTATAAAATAACTCACTAAAGTAGGCAATGTTTTCTCTCTTCCTTATAAGGTATTTGAGGACTGTGATTGGTGAACAGAAATTATATTAATCTACTTCTTGCAGCACACAAAATTACGATATATCTCACAAAATAAAAGAAACTCACAATATCACACTTCAGATCTCGTATTTTGGCGCTTTTAGTATGCAATGGAATGTGTTGAAAAATACATGTTTTATAAAATGCCCCCTTTTCTCTTAATAAATCTTTAATGACGAAAGGAACAAATCAGTTCCGAAAATCCCTTCAATCTCTCGCACGACACACTAAAAAAAGGTTGTTTATTATTTAGGCAATGTTGCAAACTGCTTGATACTGTTCAATAGCTGTTCGTTTATTACTGTTACTGGAACTCAAACAATTTTATGTAAATAGAGATGCAACATTATGTTATTTAGGCGTTTAATATATTCGTCCATAAACGATTTATTGTGTATATTGCGATTTTGATATGTAATGAACGTTTATCCTTGCTTCTGCCAGAAGATTTGATTACATACGGGTGGAAAAGCCAAGGAGAGTTAGCAACAGTGCTCAGCCCTGTTCTTCTGCTATCTTCGTTCACTCTAGGATTGTGCACGTCGAGGTCAAATATACACAATGTTATAAGTTAGGCCTAATGCCAGTTAAGGGCATATGGGGCAACGCGTTCACAAACGAAATGTGAACTGGAAACAAATTGGAGAGTAATAACAACTTGATAAACGAACTGTATACCTATACCTCAGTGTAACAATTTAAAATGTGGTGTGTTTTTAAATCTTTCGATAAGAAACACAATCTGAAACGAAAATAATAATAATAATAATAATTGTAAAATAGTTGGCAGCTCCTGTGAACGTTAATACGCGACGTCACTGGATGTGTGATATCCCCTAATGATGGTAAACAACATATGTGAAGGACAGAAAGCAGTGCAGTTGTCAACTGCGAAAGTTTGTCGTATTTTGAAGAAAGTTAAAATGTTTCATGCTTAACCTGGTATAACATTCACGATTGTAACTACAACATTCTGTGCTTCAACATATGTTTATTTTACAATAACTACACATGCAATTAACTGACGTAATCAAAGAATACGCCAGGTTGGCAAGATGGCCTAGTATTCCTTTTCAACTAATAATATTCAACTTCCGAAACATAAACATTGTTTTAGTGCATCGTTTAAGGATAATGACGAAATATTCATTGTAAAGGAGTCCATTTTTGAACCCTGTATCTCGAAAACGGAGCGGAATTCGACCCACACTTATTTCATTTTCTTTTATCGATGTCAAAATTCGCCTCCCAAAGTTTTGTCCTTATCTTTTCTTTACACCCTGTATATCATATAAAATATATTTTGAGTTTGGCTCAATCTATAACAAATGTATGCCAATATTTGTGTTATGGTTTCACAATTCCCTTTATAATACTGTAACAACGTATCCTTGCAGACTCCTGTTTGATATTAGCCGAAATTACATCCAGAGGCGGTGTTTGGGGATGGCAACTGGGGCAACCGTCCCAGGCCCCTCGTTCCGAGTTGATATTTTTCTTACTCAATGATATAAAAGTTGATTTGTATAAAGAGTTTACAAATAAACTAGTTTGTATAGTTTCCATGCGAAATGTAATGTGAAATGGAAATTAATAAAGAAGCATTTGTAATTAGCAATGCAGTTTTTAAAATATATTGTACTTTCTTTAAATAAATTATGTCGGATTTTTTTTTTATAACAAACCGTTGTTCATTCAAAAAGAGAATATTTAGTAATAAATTTAGGGTTAGGAATGAAAGGAAGAAGTGAGAGGTAGCATTTAGGGGGAAGTTGCTTACTGCTTTATCGGCTTTAGATGTAACATTTCGGCGCTCAGCGATTTTTATTTATACTTTGGCCCCGCGGGTTCATTATTGCCCTAGGCCGCGCGCTCAACTAACGCCGCCTCTGATTACATCTATGTAATTTATATTTTGCGTAGCATACAAAAGTATTTTAAGGTGCTAAAAACAAGATCTTGAGAAAAATACACGGGCCGAAACGGGACGAGATGACTGGAGAATAGAGGAGACTGCTTAATGAAGAACTTCACGGACTTTTCGACTCACCGGATGTTGTAAGAATAATGAAATTGCGACGACTAAGGTGGACAGACCATATAGTTCAGATGGGGGGAAAACGAAGATTATATTCCGTCGTGGTTGGTAAACCGGAGAAAAGAGACTGTTGGGAAGCCCGAGACGTCGTTGGGAGGATAATATTAGAAGGAATCTTCGTGAAGTAGGTGTTTGTGATGAAATCTGGTTAGATTTTGCTCAGCGAGTTCCGTAAGCCAAAGAGTAAGTAAGTATAAAAAAGTATTTGACTACATACAAGTGGAAAGAAAATAACATCTTGCATTAAAACAAGTGAGGTCGAGCCCAGTCCGGGGAACTGTGCATATATGCTTCAGCAGCCAGCATCCTATATGGATGATCAATGTTTCGTTAGAAAAATTGCGGCGAAACCTCTCCAACGACACCACAGACACTTTTCTATACACCTTGTAGTTCATTAGATATATTTTCAGGACACTGGCAACACTAACAATGGGGTGTTTAGGGACACGACCCCAAGGTATGTTTGTATTGTGTCAAATAATGATATTTGTGCTAAGTTTGGTGCTGATAGATCTCACGAAATGCAAATATTTCGAACAATTGAATTTTAAAAAATAGGTTGGCAATACTGAACAACTGAAGCAATCAAGATGATTTGGTCGGCTTTCACCTTGTCTTAACGAGACCTTCCGAACGACACTTCAACCACCATCCTGCCCCTAGTAGTTCCTGAGTTGAAAGTTGTCGACAGACGGACGGACAAAAGGGGTTGTATAAAGCTTCAGAGCGCTTGTTGATGGATCCTAAAAACGTAAAGAAAAATAAGGGCCACTTCTACAATCGACGGCTAAGCTTCTGGACGGGGCTAAGTTGAGGCCAGAAGTTTAGCCGTCGATTGTAGAACTGACCCGAAAACTACAAAACAGTGAACAATGCTTAAGAATACTTATGATGTATTGTTTTAGCAGTGTAGTAATGTAGAAGTGAATTTTGAATTTATTTATGGTCTTTAGGCAGACCTGTCAACTAACTAACTAACTGTATGGCTTATGGAACTCGCAAGTTCATCGCCGCAGTAACAAACGTTCGCCATTGGATTCTATCCTGTGCAACATCAAGCCAGTTTTCATCACGAACACCTACTTCTCAAAGATCTCTTCTAATATTGTCCTCCCAACGATGTCTCGGTCTTCCCAATGGTCTCCTTCCATCCGACCTTCCAACCAGGATAGAATATAACCTTCGTTTTTCCCGCATCCGAGCTACATGGCCTGCCCACCTTACTCGTCGCGATTTCATTACTTATACAACATCTGGTGAATTGTACAGTCCGTGGAGTTCTTCATTATGCTGTCAATTCTCACGTAAAATTCACGAGTCACACACATTAAAGCATCAACTCACGCTCTCACGCAAAGAACCTGCAAACTCACGCATTTTGAAAAAAAAATAAAGCTCGCTCTGTAAAGTGAAGTAAAAAAAAAAAGACTTTCTAGAGTGGCAGCATTGCAAGACATTGCGAGATAGCTGATGATAGCAACTGAATACCAGCGCTTGCTTGGTAT
>JAGDQP010001014.1:2627-73058 GCA_022664845.1 Lepisma saccharinum | reverse complement strand
ATATATATATATACATATATATGTAAACTGTGAGAGGGAGTGTGGTTTAGAAGAACTCTTACCATTGACCGGTGGGCATTGTACAACCTTCCAGTGAACTTTTAAAGACTGGCAAAGAAAGCTACGAAGTTGTACAACGATGAACACAAATGAAAAGTAGTAGCCAGTAAAAGTAGCCAATAGTAGCCAGTAGCCATCATTTTTTTAAAGTTTATTTAATTAATTAAATTAATTATTGAACTGCTGAGCTGATGATATATTTCGTGAGTAGTGATTACCTATCAACATAATGGTAGGTAGATGTATGGTATGCAGTGTTCGATTTGTACAATTTCAAAAGAGGGGGGAATTTTTCTCAGAACGGGGAAAATAGTATTTTATATCCGTTCAAATTCCAGGCTTGGGGATATTTCGGAAAAAGAGCCAGGGAAGATTTTCCCAGAGAGGGGGAATCCCAACCATCCCCCGCTTCAATCGAACACTGCTGGTATGGAGAAGAATTGTTGGACTGATCACAAGGTCCGTTAACTTTTGCCACGCGCTTGCTGTATAGCGTGGTGCGTGTGGGGGTGGGGTCAAACGACCTTGGACTGATCAGGTCGTAAACTATTTCAATAATTTTAAAAACGGATAGTTTAGCTTAATTGTTTAAAGTCTCTGAAAACTGAAATTACTTGTTATCGTAGGTCATTTTGTTTTTGTTTATAGTAATTTTCAGTGTCGAAGTGGGTTAGAAAAGGTAAGGAAACCAAGCTGTCGTAGCTCAGCGGCGTAGAATTCGCGAGGTCCTGAGTTCGATCCCAGCGCCCGACCATCCTGACTGAGGGTTTTCCAGATTTTTTCTTAGTCACACCAGACAAATGCCCGGATGGCACCTTCAACATAGGCCCTGGCCGACACCTTTCCCCTCCCCTTTCTCGGTCTGAGCCTTAGATGGCTAAAGTCCATAAATAAAATTCAAAATGAAAAGGTAAGGGAACGTGAGAACGCTTACTAAAGTGGGCTAGAAAAGGTAAGGGTACGCTTGCACCTAGTGGCGGCGATTGGTTATTGAAAGTTAAGTCAATGAGCTCCCATTAATAAAAAGGTAGGAGTACGCGTAATCGAAATTGAAAAAGGTAAGGACACGGTGTCCCTCTCCACTTCGAGCACTGGTAGTTTCGTCTGGCACTTTTCTAGGTTGACAGATCTGCTTTAGGTATCTCAGGCTGACGCTGGGATAGGGTGGGGAGAGAATCTTGGAAGGTAGTCGACCAGGCTCTAGCTTGTACGTACCATTCCAGCATTTGCCTGGTGTGATTGAAGAAAACCAGGGGGAAAACCTCAGTCAGAATGATTGGTCGTTGGAGTTGTTCCCAAGACCTTCCGATTGCTAAGCCATCGCTCTACTACTTAGGTACAGCCGCTCAGTGGAATTTCTCTACTGAAACTAAGGAGACATGAGAAATGTCATCAATCTAGCCGGCATCCGCGGCAACAGAACAGGACTTGCCCCTGTTGCCAATCCGACAACTTTTGAGTTCCTCTATTTTCGTTTCCGTGAGGTATTGTTAGTAGTGTAGGGATGGCAACACTATTATCAATGTGGCTAAAACAACAGTAGTAAGTATTTACATAATAAATGTATAATCACGGAAGAACACAATAAAAATATGTTTGTCTTTCGGAAGTTTACATTCACTACAATCGCAAGAACTCCTAAAATTAGATGTAAGAAAGTAATTTTGGAAAAGAAACGTTTTTTATGATCAGAAGAATTCCGCGTCCCGTTAATTCTCATGCTGCTTACTGTTTGTGTAGTTGAATAAATTCTGTTTTTAACTAAAAGAGTTGCAGTGCTTCCTCGGCAATACAAAATGTACTTATTATCTACTGCATTAGAATAATCAAGCGAAATTATAACCAAAGGCAAACTTGTATACTTCAACTTAACCGGTTCTTTATGTTGTAACTGTGGGATGGTCATTGTTCGGGCTGCGAACAGTATTTTGGCTTTCCTGATTTCGCTCTGTTGTGTTTAGAAACAATGGAACTCCTGAGCTCACTTAATATGGTTCTGCTTGAGCAGGAAGAATTTCATTTCATTTCTTATCATTGTTTTTGTCTCCCTTTCATTCTGCTCACCCAACTGGAACAAACAGTTTCCATCTTTGATATTATCAGAGTATATTCAATGTTAAGGGAATGTTGAATTATTAGAAGAACATGTATTCTTTGATGTTGTCAGTTCCCACTCAAGTAGATTATATCAATAAAATATACTTCACATTCTGAAAAAAAATCTAAAAATGGATGGCAGCACTACATCTGTATGTCTCGAAGTTTTCTTTTTCGTTGGACAAAATTTCAACGGGATTTCAAGAGTTCCATCCGTGCCGAATTTTAATTTTCTTATTTGTTCATTTTTGAAACAGCTTCCCCAGTAACACACATACGTTGAAAATACGGGCATTAAACGTTAGTACCTAAACGTACTGTGAAAAGAGTACCTCTACATTGGGAGTACAAAATTCCAATTTGTACTCCCAATTTTCGAGAGGCTGTGGCGAACCCAGGGTCGGGTTTAGAGGCGCGGTTCTTTGCCTCCCAGTTCTTGGGAGGGAACAGATGAATAGAAACTAAAACGAAGGTAAAATATGAATCTCTGGGTCAGTCACTGCTTTTTCTTTTTCATTGTTGACCTGTTTAATTCTTTCTTCCATGTTGCTTATGAAGTTTCTCTTCGTCGAGTAATCCACATCACTCCTAGCATGGCAATAGTTCCCGGACGCACAACTCATTTGGTGCCATTCCGTCTATATCTTTCCTTCCTTCTTCCTTATCCTCATATCTAAAAATACTATGGTACCACTTCCAACTACAGTTCTCTGCCTTTCTCTTTATCTTCAATTTCTTTTACAAATGTATCCAACTGTCTTCGTGTGCCCTTCCATATCCCTAAGCAATCGTCAACAATCGTCTAAAAACACTAACTTGTCACCTTCTTTTAACTGTACTTTCTTCTCCCATTCATTCATAGCAATTTCCACCAGAACTGGACTCAACCTTGACCCTATGCTCAGACCCTCCTTAATTATGACCAACTTATCACCTATGACACAATAACTATTCTTCCACATAGCTCTCAGAGCCTCTTTCAGTCCTTCCCCACTCCAGCCATTAATCCTATTGTCCTTCACCTGTTCTGTTATGACCCTCACTATGTTCTTTCTTCACAGGGAACATAGCTTTTACATCTACGTTGAACATGATCGACTTACGTAGATCCCATATCCCCGACCTCCCTCAGTCTTCTATTTAATTCCACGGAATTCTTCATGCTAACACTCTCCTGTTGTTCCCTTATCACCTCTGCCACATTCTTTGTCTTCTCCTCCAGCCGTTCAAATATATTGCCCCTACAATTTAACACTGGTCTTAATTTCACGTTCTCCTTTTGAATTTTCGGGAAGTCTTTCATCACCGATATCCTACCTTCTTCGTTTATTCCGCTTTTGTAGCCTTCTTTCGTTAGCGATGCCATCACTTTTTCTTTTATTTCCTCGCACATCATCTGTCTCCTATCACTTCATAAGTTTCATTACAGAGTTCACTCATTTTTCTTTGTTTAATAATTCTTCTCCATCACTACAATAGCGCCACCTTTGTCCGCTTGTTGCACACATATATCTTTCCTTCTCCTTGTGTTCTCCAACACACCGTACTCTTTCTTTGAACGATTTCCCCTCCCTTTGTTTATGGTTGTCCCCTCAGGTTTATTTTGGGATTGTATGGTTAGATGTAGTGGGAACAGGGGGCGAGATGGAATTAGAGATTGTTGTTAATTAAAAATTCACTTTCTGTAATCGGCACGGGATTGGCTGGCAAGGGGCTAATCAGGAACCAGATGGCTAACTCACTAGAAATTGTATCTATGTGATTTAGTGTGTCTGATGAAGCCAAGTTGTTAGTTAGTTGGCGAAACCATTACACGTTTTTAGTTTTTAAATAAAACGTACTTGCTTTGCTTAGTTATTATTTTATTTTATCTTGAAAATAGGGCAATTCCGGGATATATTGCCATAACGGGCCAAAGCTTCTATTTCTGGCAGTAGAAGCCAAAAGTGAATGAAACGCAGGTGTTGAACAAACCATTAGCAAGAGCAAAGGCTTGTCGCCTACAAAGTTTCATTGACATTTGACTATCACTGCGAGAAATAGAAGCATTGACAATCCCATCCGATATGGCCATCTATCCCGGAATTACCCTACATTAGACATACAGATGTAGTGCTGCCATCTAGATTAGAGATTATTGTTTTACACTGACCTTAATATGTTTCGCAGACATGAAATAACTCGACTTTTAACACTTCTTTTGTTGTAAGTTCAGTTTTACATGAAAACACTGATTATACGAACAATTAAGCGAAATCTTTGGGTACCTTCAACAATGTAGATTTCTCCACTAAACTCCTTCCCAAAGTGCATTCGTGTGCTAACACTATCTTAAGTAGAACTTCCAAAAGGGGGAGCGTATGTTCCGTGTTGAAGATGATTAGGATGGTGACAAGCAAATATATAATCCCTGTTCATATGTTTGTTTTTTTGACGTGTTCCTTGGGGAGCGTCAGTCATGTATTTTAAGTCAGCGAAAGTGACTGTGCCGCGGTCGAATAATAAAAATGGTAATTTTATTGTTTATAACAATGAAGTAAATACTGTATATTGTTTTCATTTTAAATTAAAGGAATAATCAGAAATTAATAAATAGTTTATATTTTTAACTTCAAATATGAATTGTTGTAAATAATAATATTTAGAATATTTTTAAGCAATGTGGTATTTCCTGTAGTGTTAGTAGTAATAATAATTGTTGTAGCATAAGTAGCTATTATTGAATGGTTTGAATCAGCTGTTTGTGTACGCGGATGATATAGATTTAATAGGAAACGATATAGATGCACTACAAAAGAACACCGATATCTTAGTAGAAGCGTGCGATGAGATAGGTCTACAGGTAAACATAGATAAAACAAAATACATGATAACTAGCCGAAACACAGGGAATGAAGGAAATAAAAACATAAGAATTAAGGATGAGGTCATAGAGAAAGTAAACAAATTTAAATACTTGGGAGCATACGTAACAAGCAAAAACGATGTCACGGAAGAAATAAAAAGTCGCTTAGTATCGGGCAACGCATGTTTCTATTCAGTTCAAAAACTTCTAATATCGCGATTATTATAAAGGAAATTGAAATTAAAAATATACAGAACTGTTATTCTGCCGGTAATACTTTACGGTTGCGAAAGTTGGAGTACGACATTAGCAGATGAACATAAATTACGTGTATTTGAAAATAAGGTTTTGAGAAAGATATATGGGCCGAAACGCGACGAGATAACTGGAGAGTGGAGGAGACTGCATAATGAAGAACTCCACGGAGAGTACGATTCACCAGATGTTGTATAAGTAATGAAATCGCGACGACTAAGGTGGGCAGGCCATGTAGCTCGGATGGGGAAAAAAGGAAGACTATATTCTATCCTTCCTGGTTGGAAGGCCGGTTGGAAGGAGACCATTGGGAAGACCGAGACGTCGTTGGGAGGAGAATATTAGAAGAGATCTTTGTGAACTAGGTGTTCGTGATGAAACTTGGATTGATATTGCCCAGGATAGAATTCAATGGCGAACGTTTGTTACTGCGGCGATGAACTTGCGAGTTCCATAAGCCATAGAGTTAGTTATTTAGCACAAGTAGTAGTAGTATTATTTGTAGTAGTAGTAGTACGACTGTTAGTGTTGCCAGGGTATTTTACTCACCTCGGACCAACGGGTGCTGATCATACGTCCCGAATTTGAAAGTTCTGTCCCCGTGTCCCGAAAAACTTATTAAAATGTCCCGAATTTCATAAAAAGAGCGATTTTGCATTTGGATTACTGTAATCTTCCTGAGAGTTTCTAATTAATAAACAATAAGTATTGACCTAATTAATAACAGCTTACCAGGTGCGTAAATATGAAACCGGAATTTATGTACAGAAAGGACACAGTGATTGGATGACAATAATAAGAACTATTTTATTCGAAGTATTGGCCATCGCTAGCGATACATTTCTGCCACCGTTCCGGCAATGTGTGGATGCCACCAAAAAAAACCCTGTGCTGCAAACCAGTCAAGCCATTTTCGTACGATGTGAAGCGCTGGTCAGCAAGTGCGTGTCCCATGGATGCAAATAAGTGAAAATCGGAAGGCGCCAAGTCTGGTGAGTAAGCCGCATGCGAAAGGATTTCCCAGCCAAACGTCGCAATCGTTTCCTTGATCAGTTTTGGTGTGTGGGAGGGTACATTATCGTGAAGCACAATCACTTTATGTTGTCTTTGGTCATATGCTGGTCGTTTTTCACGTAAAGCTTGATTCAAATCGATCATTTGTTGTTGGTAACGTTAGGTATTAACGGTTTCGCCAGATTTCAACAGTTCATAATAGATCACTCCCTTCTGATCCTACCAAACACAAAGCATTCTCTTCCGCCCGTAGCGATTTGGTCTTGCAGTCGATGTCGCCGGTTCTCCTGGAGTTACCCATGATCTTTTACGCTTAGGATTCTCGAAATAGATCCACTTTTCGTCACTAGTCACAATTCGATGGAGAAATGATTTTCTTTTGTAACTGCCGAGCAGAATTTTGCAAGTGGTTTTTCGGGTTTCCTGGTATCGTTCAGTCAATGCATGTGGAACCCATTTTCCCACCTTCTGAATCTTGCCCATGGTTTTTAAACGCATGGAAACTGCTTCTCGTGTTACATTTAGTTGATCCGCGAATTGTTGTTGCGTTTGAGCGTCATCCTTATCCAACAAAGCTTGCAATTCGCTATCTACCTACTTTCTCGGTGGTCTTCCACGTTCTTCGTTTTTCACGTCAAAAATCGCCACTTTTAAATTTTGTAAACCACGCATAGCACTGTGACTTACCAAGAGGATGATCACCGTAAGCTTCGACAAGCATGCGATACAATTCTGCAGTAGTTTTCTTCAAATGGTAACAAAAAATAAATGCTGTCCGCACATCGTCGTTTGTAGGTACAAATTGCGCCACGTTCAACGCTCTTAAACACTACACTGTGACATGAAACTTGTCTGGTTGTGAGTTGCAAATCGTTATCAGCAGTCAAAAGAAGTAAGTGGCGCCAAGGACGCAGTTTTACGGTAACCACAGTGACAGCTAACACCGTCTATGCACAAATTCCGGTTTCATATTTACACACCTGGTATTTATAATAACTGAAATCATAAACGATATACTTTAAAACAATTAAATCATAAGTAAGTTAATATAACAGCTCAACACCAAGATTTTTCTAGGTTCTAAGGTTGCTGTATATTTATTTTTTTAATATTTATTTTCAAAGTCGAGGTAAATTTTGACAAAACACACAACTTTTAAACTTTCTTGAGTTGACTCTCGAACTACTCGTAAATAAGGTGTGGGGTAACGTTGGATCCAGAATAAAACCTATCCCAAATTTGGCTCAGAAAGTATGGTCACCGTAACGAAAGAAGATTGATATAGAGTACCTATTTCACCAATCACAAATTATGGCCCAAGAAGTTTAATTGAAAAATCTGATCAATTATATTTATTTTATGAGCAGTTTATTCTTTTACAACATCCATTTCATGAAATAACGAAATATTTTAGTTAGACCTTAGGAAAATGTACTTGGAGGATAAGTTTCACATCCTCAAAATGCAGAGGATTCCTTGTCGAAGCCACAACATGACATATCTTTGCGTTCAGCTTTTCTTTCAGAGTTTAAGTGAAGGTCTCTGTTTCGTTCATTGTCATGTCAAAATTCTGAATCAAAAACCTTCTGGAAATTCTTGAAGCAGGCTGAAATTGACCGAACATGAGAGCTCACTGATCCACTATCTCTGTTTTTTGGGGAGAATATCTGTATATCTTCCTCACTTAAGTTACATTATAAAGGAAAAAACAATTAAAAATTATTTTGAAGACATACTTTTCTTTTTAAAAACAACATAAAACAATTCGTACTAAAAAGTAACAACAAAAAATGTTTATGTATGACTAAAAAGAAAAGCATGGGCCGCGGGACTCTCATATACAGTCACTTTATAAATACTTTAATTGGCGCACCCCATCCTTTTCTTTTTAGTCATACATAAACTAAATTATTTTTTTTTTTTATTTTTTATTACAAATTGTTTTATTTTGTTTTTTTAATGAAAAGCATGTTTTTGAAAAGTTTTATAATTGTTTTTTCGAGTTATTTCGGTGTTCCCCTATACGATGTTTTGTACCCAAATCCTAAAGTGACCTGCAAACTAGTCAAATGCAACATCGTTGCGAGTTAGTATTTATCTTAAGACAAAGAAGTTCTTACCAAAAATAAATTATGCTTTTAAAATTATATAAATATATGGAAATATATGAAAGTAACAATGGCGTATTGCATTATCACTCGACTTGAGTCGCTGTGCAAAATTTCTTCTTTGTATGACGTCGGGAAATGAGTTAAATTAACGTTGCAAGATTTGAGGACACGGCCGTGCACGGAAACCATTGTGAATTAAGGAAAAGTATGTAATAAATTATTGTAATTAGCGTCCCATTAAAAAAAAATAAGATGAGTTAATTGAAAGTGAAGCAGAGTAAGACATTCCTAAATACTCCTTATTATATATGTAGAGTGGAGAACGAATCGAACCGTCTCCGAGATATAAATACCGAATCAACACGACGGTACATACAAGAAGTTGGTCCATACGCCAGAACTAGCTGATATGTGCTACACGAGATAATAACCCTTATTTACCAACAAACTAAACAGCTCACATTTAAATTTATTTACTCTTTCAAGATTCCTAGATAATTTCGAGTTTATTGTATTATACAATCTGGTACAAAAGGAGTAAACACTAGAATGAGTAGTTGCAAAATGTTGTCTTTCTAGGAAAATGTTTCTATCTTGCCTGGTATGATAATTGTGTGTATTTGTCATGTAAGTAAATAAGTGACTAAGTTTCTTTGTAAATATATAGGCATAGAACTGTTAGAATTTTTATTAGACGTAAACACATCTTTATTCTTTACGTGATAACCTATGGTTCATCTTAAAAATAAATTGAACAACCTTCTTTTGTAAACGAAAAGTATTTACACTAACATCTGACGCACCCAAAATATTATTCCAAAGCTAATAAGAGCATAGAATTTTTTTTACATAATATAATGAAATCAAAATTTGTCGGGAGACTGTGTATACCTTGTAATCTATACAGGATGAAGCAGACACCATACAGTTTTTATTACGTTCGAGAGTGCGATCATCCTATTTTGGTGTTTAGTTTAGAGTTATACCTTACAATTTTTTTTTTCACAAGTATATTCCAGACTTAAATAATTTACTATTATAGGTTGAAACGTAAAGGGTAGGTGAGAAAGATGGAAACATACGATTTTTTATGCATTTACATGTTCAGACTGTTCATTAAAGCCCATTCTATTATTCTCTCAATCATTGATTTTGAGTTACTTTCTGCTTCCTGGTGAGTGTTTCCAATTACGAAAACATTTACATCATCAGCGTACAAAACTATATTTTCTGAATCTATGAACTGACACAAATCATTGATAGGCCTGCATACAAAAGAAATAATATAGGTTCTAAAGTAGAGCCCTGAGGAACACCGTTGTTAATTTTAGCCACTGACGAATAGAATGCCATGCATCTCTCATCAGCAGTTCTAAAGATCTGCTTTCTATTAATCAAGTACGATAGAAACCAATCATATGAGACACCTCTGATATCCTGTTGATATAGTTTCGTTAATAAATTGAAGTGATGTACATTGTCAAACACCTTAGAAAAATATATAAATACACATATAGTATGTTGGCTTTTATTTAAGGGATTTGAAACTCTATTTTTTTATAAAGTCAAATAGTGCAAAATATATATAGATAATTTCTTTTGAAAACCATGTTGGCAAAGAGAAATCAACTTGTGTGTAGAGAGGAAGTTATTTAAACTAGTCAACATTGCGTATTCAAATATTTTTAAAAATACTGACAAAATAGAAATGGGACGATAATTCTGCATATTTGTAATACTTCCTTTCTTGTGTAAAGGAATAATTTAAGCAATTTTTGCCCTGCTTGGGAAAACACCTGACTAAAAAGAGCTATTTAAAAGATAATAAAACTGGTCTCCAATTAAATGTATAACAATAGACAGAATTTCATTCAGACCTGTTGAATAGGTGTTAGACAGCTTCTGAATATGAATGTATAACTCTTTCGTTGTAACTGGAGTTAGATACGTACTTTGTTCCAATGAAGTTTTCTTATTTAAATACATGATACCTAGAACATTTGCACTGACCCCAATGAAATCTTGGAATTTATCACGGAGAGCACTCTCAGAACACGGTTCAGAAACCACTGGAAAAAGTATTATCCTGTCCATCAAAGTTTTATATGAAGTCCAACTGATAAAGAGAAGTGGTTAACTAAACCGCCGTAACTCACTGGTAGAGCGTTGGCGTAGAATTCGAGAGGTCTTGGGTTCGATCCCAGCAGCCGACCATTCTGACTGAGATTTTTCTAGGGTTTCGCTCAGTCACAAAAGGCAAATGCTGGGATGGCACCTTCCACATAGACCCTGGTCGACATCTTTTCAAATCCTTTCCCCTCCCCAATCCCGAACTCAGTCTTAGATGCCATAAATAAAATAAAAGCAGTGGCGACTTGTGCCCGCATTCTAATTTCTCTGCTAAAATAAACAATGCCAAAATATCATGTATAGTTCATTTGATGTACCGTACATTCAAATGTATTATTGAGGTCGCTTTCCAAAATTTCATTATTGCTTGTCATCTGTCCAGTATCTTTAACAATATGAAAACTCTCACAAACATACGCACGCAGCGTAGGCATTGAGGCCTATTAGCACTCGTCATCACACATGAAAACCAGCGTGAACGCCACTCGTATTACGGATGAGGGTATCATAGATTTTGCACATCCAGTCACGATCTTCTATAAAGCTGAATACAATATATTTCGGATAAAACTCCAATTTCTCTTCTTGAACAGAAATAAATTTCGGTTCTCTTCACATGAAACGTAGCATGAAATAAAGTGAAGATTACATCAATATCATGACAAATGGCAGTTCTTCATTTTAGAGAAATTAAAAATCTTCTGAACCATGGATGTCTTGACAGTGGAACGGGCGTGGTATTGAGTTCGTCTTACCCTAATCATAAAAATAATCACCGGAAGTTCGAGAAGTCTCTGCAGACAGAGATAAAAATACTGACTTTTGCATCCAACCTTCTAATGAAGTACTTTTTTAATGGAAAACAATTTAGAAAACAGTAAGTAGAAACATAGTCAGGCAGGCAGTGTAAATATCTAATTAGAATTTCTGTTGATAGGTATAACCTCACGATTAATATCAAGAAAGTTGAAATTTAAAATTTATAGAATGATTATTCTGCTGGTAATGCTTTACGGTTGAGAAAGTTGGAGTACGACCCTAGCACACGAACATAAATTACGTGTGTTTGAAAATAAGGTTTTGAGAAAGATATCCGGGACGAAACGGGACGATATGACTGGAGAATGGAGGAGACTGCATGATGAAGAACTTAACGGACTTTACGACTCACCCGATGTTATAAGAATAGTGAAATCGCGGCGAATAAGATGGGCAGGCCAGATAGCTCGGATGGGGAAGAAACGAAGATTATATGCCATTGTGGATGGTATACCGGAGGGAAAGAGACCATCAGGAAGACCGAGACGACTTTGGGAGGATAATATTAGAAGGGATTTTCAAGAAGTAGGTGTTTATGAAGAAAACTGGCTTTATTTTGCTCAGGATAGAATCCTATGACGAATGTTTGTTACTGCGACGATGAACTTGCGAGTTCCGTAAGCCATAGAGTAAGTAAGTAAATAAGTTGATGGGTATAGTTATTTGAGAACTACTGATTATAATAAATGCCTTTCATCATCATCATATTCAGCCATTTTCTATCCACTGCTGGATGAAGGCCTCCTCCTTTTCTTTCCACATAACTCGTTCTGTTGCTATCCTCATCCATGTAGCTCCTGAAAAACGCTTGATTTCATCTACCCATCTTGCATTGGGACGTTGTCTCGGTCGTTCCTTTTCTCTGGGATTCCAATGTAGTATATTCGTCCATCTTTCATCTGTTCGTCTAGCTATGTAACCGGTCCATCTCCACTTCATCTCATTCGCAGTTTTTATTATATCATCTGCATATGTTTGTGCGCGAATCCATTCATTTGTCTTCCTGTCACTCCTAGTTATTCCTAGCATGCATCTCTCCATTGCTCTTTGTGTGACTCTTAATCTTTGAGTAGTTTGCGCATTCAGTGTTCCAGTTTCACATCCGTACATCATCACAGGTAAGACACATTGATTATAAACTTTACGCTTCAGACACATTGGTAGTTTGCTTTTGAAAATAAAGTGTAGTCTTCCAAACGAACTCCACGCCATTTTACATCTTCTATTTATTTCATCAGTCAACTTTGCATTCGATGTTTTGAGCTGCCTTAGCTAAACATACTCATCAACTATGCCTATTGTCTGTTCGTGAATTTTTATTTCCTTCCTTGCAGCATATTGATTGTACATTACTTTTGTTTTACTTAAATTCATTTTAAGGCCTATTTTCGAACTTTCATTACCTAGCTTTTCCATTGTGATTTGTAGTTCTTCTGCAGTTGTTATCTTGAAGTTCAATACGCGCACCTCATGGCACGCTACGACTTGTTATCTTCAGTGCAACCTTTTATATAAAAGTGACTGGGAAATGCGTAACTTCAATACATAAAGGTGTTGCCTTTAGGCATTCAGAATTAAATCTCGAAAACTTTTTCCGATAACCTCCGAAACGTAATCATTTAAACCCATCATCAATGTACTGTGGAAGTTTCATGCTGATTTTCGCGTCCCACCGGAGACAGTTTCCTTGTAACATCAGGGGCGTATAGAGCGCCCCCGCAACCTCCGCGGTACGCGGGAGCCCACAAATCATTGGAAACGCAGCCCTAGCAGCACAGAATATTGGGTCATTATCGCCGAATAACGATCAAGGTTGCTCAGTATTGGGCCTAAATGGGCCCCATATTCTGTGCTGTTAAGGAGATGTCGTAATTCACAGAACGAGTAAGGGCGCACCAACTGAAAATTGCGAGGGGTGGGCAGAGAGGGAGGGTTGGCAGAATCATTGTACATACATATTCTCGGTAATGTGTATATTACTGACTCTCTGCACATAATATATAAGGGCGTGCACAAGTATATTTGCGTAAAACACTAACAGATGTACAAATTCGCTAATAGATCCTTAAGTTACGAGGAGGAAATGATCTATAACGTTTTGAACTTCTTTCATGACCTTTAGGCACCTGAAAAATGATCTATGAGTTTGTAATGTTAAAAATGGACTCGTAAGTAAATCTCCTCATTTTCTAACGTGTAATTTACAGTATATACTTTTGTACAACACAAAAGGGTGAACGGGATATAATTATATTAAAATTTAAACTTCGCTTTTAGGATTCTGCTATACCCTTCAAAGGAGGGGTGTCACCGTGTCACCCACAAATTCTCGAGCACACCTTCCAATTAAAATTTTTTACAAACTCCACTTGCATCTCATAAGTAAAATCCTGGGGGATGAACTTGTACTCTATTGCCCCAGCTCATATAAAGGTGATAAAATTCATACATGAATTACCGGATAACATCGCATATGCAGTGTTCATTTTTTGTTTGTTTTGTAGTGTTCAATTATTCATCTTGTAGTGTTCATTTATTTATATCATGTAAATTTAATGTAGAATGTTTAAATGGTTAAGTGGAAGAAAAGGTTATCCATTTAAAAGAAGAATAAATAAACGAAATTATCATAGCCCCTACTGTTAGAGTGCTAGGTAATCATTGAGCGAATGTCACTGTGTAAAACCCATTTTTCTATATACTAAAAAGGGTGAATATAGAGCAGTACCGGTAATACAATTTGTGTTTCGTAATTACAGTTAACCTTCTTTCTGGGTGACCACCATTGCCCTCGTAATCTCGACTCAACATTTCTGCATAGTTCCATTACACCAGAGTGCCTCGCCTTATCCATTCTTCTTTAAGAGATTTTGGAGTTCAAGTTGAGTTTTTTGGTTGGAAAGGATTCCTGAAATATTTTTGTTCACGATTCGAACGTGATAATTAAACGTCAACACAATAAAAAATATTTAAAGAGAGAAAAAAAAACATAAATAAACCTTCGTTCCTGCAATACTATTCTTATGTAAAAACAAACGAAAAGCGGAAAGGGAATGGTGGAAGCGTTGGTACTGCCACTGTCAATTAGCTTTCACTAAACAACCCCATTGCTGGAATGAAGAAAGTGGGAGGAAGGGGAGAACCCCGTGAAAATCCACACTCGCAGTATTTGTCCACCACAAAATCTACATGGCATGAGCCGGGATAGAACTGAAGATCGCCAGAGGTGAGCGCTCTATCACTGACTCAGCGTGGTTCAAATGAATGCTTGTGTGCAGTGTGCGAATTAAACCTTTTAGGCAGGGGCGGATAGAACATAACACATGGATTTCAACAAGCAACACATACATATAATTCACAGCCATATTCAATCCACTACTGGATGAGACCTCTCCCGAAAGGAGGAGTCTACTGCTCCCACGCTGACCAGAAGTGTGGGGAGAGGAGAGCCGAAGCTCTCAACTGTCTTTTATTCATAGCAGCTCCCCAATTGCATCACGATGCTGGGTGGGCACCGTTCCAGACCCCCTCGCTTTGGAAAAAAATCCCTTTGCAGAGCCGGGAATCGAACCCTGGACCCCACGATCACCACTAGCGACAGTAACCACTAGACCAGCGGAGAGAGAGTTCCATTTTCCAATAGGAGGTTAATAAATCAAACCAATCATACTAAATGTTTCAGATTAAGCTATTTCATAAACATCAGAAAAGAACTGGCTTCCAAGTAGGTTTCTAGTAAAGGTTTATTTATATATCCTTGTTACTTGCATGAAAAGAGTTTCAACTTCTGCCAAATAAAAATGTTCCGATGTTCTATCTAATCTTGATCGAAACATCTTCTAGGGGGCAGGAATTTATCCCTGACAGGGACGAAAAATAAATTTGACAGGGTGGGAAACTTATTTGCCAGGAGGGGGGAATCCCGGGCATCTCCCCCCTATTAATTCGCACACTGCACACTGAGACTATCAAGGGACAGGAATTGTTACTAAAATCGCACCGCTAACTTGGATAAATATAATAGAAAAGAAAGAAAATTTTGCATTTCTGTATATTCACTGCGCAAAATTCTTTGGGGGAATGGCAGTCTGAAGCGTGATGAGTGGTTTCGGACTATCTCTTACATCAATCTCCTTTACCTGACCTTTGAAATGCACTTATATTCACGAACATCTTTACAAGTAGTATGAACGTTGCCTTCCTTTAGTTCAAAACCAGTTCAATGCCAAGGAAATTTGTTTCATTTATAAGTTGATACACCAGTTACAAATAGCCGGCATTGCATGTGCGTGCTGGAAGCTATAAAAGCAAGCCGAACAAGCACAACAGATCTTTTTTCTTAACGAAGAGAAAGTAATCGTTCCCGTTTCACCAAAAGCGAAGAAGAAATATCAGTGGAAGTTGTGGGTGGGAAAATCGTGCTTCAGTTAAAACAACAAATCTCTTGTGTGTCAAGTCGTCTATGACAATTTATTGTTTGTGAACTATTTGCCGTGATGTGTCATTCATATTTCTTCCAGTATCATGCTAGCATTTTCATGTATAACATGGTAAATACACACACGCTACATGTTGAGGATGGATTATTTCAACTCCCCACTGTTGAACGTTGATTCCTAATTATCATTATATTAATTAACAATGAATTTAAAAGATTTATCATAGAAGACCCGAATTGAAAAACATCCCAAGTCCACTTTTTCGTATTTGCATTTTTTCTGTTCGTCGGTACCTATGTTCCAAGGGCTATCCACTTGCATAAATATTACCTCCTAATACCACCATAGAAACCCTTTTTAACACAAAATAATTTCCGCTGAATAGGATAACATACGAAGACTGTTTTTCGTTCCTCCTGAAAAATATACTCCGGTGGACTTAAGATGCTTTTCAATTCAGGTCTTCAATTGGTGTGCCTTACCATCATGTATGTTGACGATTTGTTCTAGCAGCCTTATTAATAGTTTATTAATAAATTTTCAATTAGGTTCAATATTCCCTCATTCAATCTTCATTCCCATTTTCTCTGGAGTTCCCCAAGGGTGTGTTCTTGGACTACTCTTATTTTTTATATCCTGTTGGACTATTTTTACAGGCTTCTCAAGCAATATTCTCTTATTCGCCTCGACAGTAGAACACAAATCTTCCACACTCCATAATACCTTAAGCCTTCTACATGATATATCTCAATTCTATACTTGGTTATATCTGGAATTTAAAGCTAAATCCTCAGAAATGTGCAGCTCTTTCTATTTCCCTCAAGATACACATAACACCCATATAATATTTAAAATATAAACCTTACCACTGTTTCTTCTGTCATAGAGCTTGATGTTGTTATTGACAGCAAGCTCACTTTCTGGGAACATATTACTCAAATTAGTCGCAGTGCTATCAAGAAACTATGGTTTCTCTATCGCTTCATAGAGATTCACAATCAGTCTGCACTTAGCTTGTTTTACAAGTCGCATGTTTCATCTAGCATTGAATACTACTCGCCTATATGGCCCATGACCTGTGTCATGCACCTTACTTAGTTCAACTCATTTATAAATTTCTTTCTTGCTATAGCTCGAGAAAGAGTACAGTAGACTCTCGAGTATCCGGCCTAGTTTTAAAAGAATATTTCTTTCTCGTTTTACGTTTTACGTTCATGTTTAGTTATTTTAAAGATATGACTATTTTCATACTGCACTGTGTATGGTAAATCAGGGTGTCATTGCGCACATTTTTTTAAAAATGATTATTCTAAGTCCCACGATGTACTTAAAATAAAAATCCCTAATTAATATGGTGACGAGTCATGTTCCTGACAAGAACAGCAAAACTTATAGCCTAATCACCCATCGCTTAGATGTTAGATTTTTTTTTTGTAAACCATTACATGACGGCGTCTATGCTATGGGTGACATGCCGCACCTATAAGGGTGATACGCCGCATATCACAAAACCAGACTATAATGATTTCTCTACGCAGACTGATGTTCCAATTGCCTTCTGCAAACAACCTGTCGCAAGATGGAAGTTGGGAGGAAATTAAACTATGCAGGCCTGCTTTATATTTTAGTTTTTATTGTTTGTTTAATGTCTACTGTAGAGTACCTGCAATGGAAGGGAGAAGTAAAAGTTAAAAAATCATGGACTATGTTCAGCGCCTGTTTTAACTGAAAAATACAAGTTGGAAAATAAGACAGTAGCCACAGGCTAAGTTTAGGCCAGTTTCAGTAGAATTAAAAAATAGGCCAACAAAACGAAAAGCAAACAGAAGACAATGAACTGAGACTATGAAATATCCTCACAAATGCGTTTTCTAACCTCTCTGGGCCCATGAGTTTCACTGTCCCCTGCTTTTCTTTTGTAAGAAATAAGCATTTTCAATTAGGCCTAAAATAAAAATAAAGATAAAAATGTATTTTTACTATTCTCATAGTTATTGTTTAAAATAACCACAACTAATTAAATAGGGATAAAATAACAAATGCATAAACAAGTGTATTTAGTTTTCATAGACACCATAACGTATTTATAACTTCGCTAACAATGTTTCATAATTCATCTCAAATCATAGGCCTAAATTCATTCCGTTCGGCGTGTGTCCCTTATGAGCAAAGTGCGGCATGTGTACTGGATTTCATGGCTGTATCTATCCCGTATCTTTGCGTGAGACGCTACACCTCGTAAGTCATTGACCTTGAGAATCAAGGTGGCTAAACTAGACTGACAACATTTTGAAAGGATCATGCTGCAAAGCGCAAAAACTCACAATAATTTAGTACTTTACTGTCAAATACGAATTTACTGCAAAGTGGAAAAAATTACGGAGGAAAAATATCAGACTTATCTCAGTTAATGCGTCGTACAATGTGTAAAACAACACACACACGACCACTTCAATTTTCCTCTCACGTCTATTGCGCTCCTGCGTTTCGCATTTGACCGCACTCTGTTGACAATTCCAAAACTATGAGGGATGTGCAGTCTATCCCGTATACGACGACTCTCCCGGAATTACCCTACTTGATTTTTTAAGTCAGACATTGTAAAATTTATCTTAAAATGTATACAATGATGTACATATTTTCATTTTTGCACTTCCTTTTTCTGCAATAAAATGTTAAAACGCATGCTACAGTACATAAGAAATGTTTATAAAGTACTGGCCTGTAATGAATAAGAGCTGGTTTCGGTATACAAATGGTGTTTTTACTGGTATGGGTGAGGCAGGAAGTGAGATTTATTGAACTTCGTCCTATCCGACTTCTTTGTTATCCGGTCTGCCCTTCCGCCACATTAGGCCGAATAGTTGAGACTCTACTGTATATGAATTATACATGCGTTCTCCAGTGAAGATGTAAAGAAAGTATCGAATATAAAATTACCCTGAGATCGTTGTGCCTTGGTCATCTCATCTTCTTACACAAAATTATTCGTTGGCCTGGTACCCGTGTGGTTCGGGGCGCTAAGCCATCGACTCGAAGGTTCCGGATTCGAATCCCGGCTGGGGTATGGATGTGAATTTTAACTAACATCACATCCAAATTGTGACGGGGTTGGAACTCAAAGTAACTAAAACTGGCCCATAGGAAACAAAGTTTACACAAAGTTGTTAAGGGTCATATTATATTCAATGCGAAACCCTATTTTCACAAATAAATTTGCGCCTACTTACCCGACTTACTCTTCTAGATAAGTTTAGTCCTATTCTATACAAAGACACATAGAATCAATTTGCATACCTCTGACTTTAGTTCGAAATTTTCAGTCATAACTATGAACAATTTCGTACTTCTAACTTTAACCATTGTTTACAAATTCGTATATGAAGAGAAGTTGTTTCTGACTGCCCAGAAACGATGGATTTCACTGTGGTGGAGCAGCTTACTTTGACGTCGATATTCATCATAAGTTGAGGGATTTTAGTGGAGTAATGCTCTTATTGACCTTACCAGAGCTGAAACCGGGTCACTTTTGGTGATCCAGTGATCCGGCCTGACCCGATCATAGATGACCCGAATATCTGGTCTGAAACTTGACCAGAATGAACCGGTGACCCGGTCTGGAAACAATTAACTTCGAATTTCGGCGTCGTATTTTTCGTGCTCTCGGGGTAATGTCTCAGGTCCTGGTCAGCGCTGAAAGAAACACCAGGTAAATCGGGTCATGTGTCGGGACCGGGTCAGGCCAGGTCAGACTCTGTTTCAGTTCTGTCTGGCAGTTCCATTGTTGCCAGGACTCAAGAAATATCGTTCATGTCAAGGCTCTGGTCATGGTGGCCAGAGAGCGGAGTGCAGAATGGTAAAAGGGTCAACTGTTCAAACTGCCTCTTAGATCATTTGAATCACCGTAAAACTCTTGATATGCTTTGACCATTACGCATAATTGTTTCATATTTATAATCTACAAATCCTCAATTTTCCAAATAAACGACAACTGTCTTGAAACAGGAACATTAAGTAAGATTCATACAATTTATCTTCTTGATGATATCTCAATAAACATTTTAAAATTAAAACTGGGAGAGACAGGTATTTTGCTACACACACACAACCAGATTTTCTTACGCCGGTTTTAAATATAAAACTAGTCTGCACAAGAAACGTCTAAATACAAAATAATAATAATAATAATTGAAGCGGTTAGAGGATAAAGGTGTCATGTTACAATTTTTCCTTCCACTTTCTTTTACAAACAAACTCGTTTGTCTGTGTGACGCATCCCCTTCAACGTTTCTGAATCTCTTTATTCAGACGAGGAAGAACTTAAATGGGATGTTGTGGAGCAAGAATAACACATAACACTTTCACCAACCACCAGAACTCATTTTTTCGACAAATGTAACATGACACTTTTATCCTCTAACTGCTTCAATTAAAAAATAATTTTCTTAAAAAAACAAAATAAAACAATTTCTACTAAAAACTAAATAAATAATTTTGTTTATGCATGACTAAGAAGAAAAGCATGAGGCGCTCTCTCATTTATACAGTCATTTTACAAATTCCTCAGTTGGCGTGCCCCATGTTTCTTTTTAGTTATGCATAAACAAAATTATTTTAAAGTTATGATTATTATTTTTTTCGAATTGTTTCGATGTTAGTATACTTTTTAATAGTAAAGTATTTTGCAATCAGTGAAACGCAACATTAATGCGGGCTAGTATTTAGTTTAGGATAAATAAATTCTTACTAAAATATAAAATACGATTTTAGAATATATAAATATATATAAAGTAACAATGGGATATTGTATTGTCATTCAACTTACGTCACTGTGCAAAGTGTCATCATTGTATGACGTCAGGAAATGAGTTAAATTAACGTTGCAAGATTTGAAGACACCACGAAGCATTGTGAATTATAAAACGCATGTAAATGTCTCATTTCCGGAGAAAAGCTTTCCGGTTTCCGGAAATAACATTTTCCGTTTCCGGAAAATTTTCTGTTTTCTGTTTTTTCGAAAATTTTGTGTTTTCCCTTCTGAAATTTCCTTAAAATGAATTTTCCACTTTCTGTCTCTACGGAAATTGGAACCATCCCTAAAAAAAGACATTGAAATGCTCTAAAAACTATATAAATTTTGAGAAGTACAATATTCAATAACGGAATACTTTTATTATTGTATGGCGACTCCCCAGATAAGCGATTCTCATCCCCAGAAATGCCGTCCAGTACACCATGCAGTTTAATTCTAGCAGTTGGGATTTTACGAGATATGGGATCAAGTTGCAATAAAAGCGGAAACTAGACAGTAATAATTTGTTATTTTCAAGGTTTCTTACAATTATGTGGATATAAGTCCCATTAATCTGGAAACATAGGAAATTCATGATTTCTGTTACAACTTGGCTTGATGAACAATTTCTTGACCATTGGATAGATCATAGGGGACTGTTGGAGTGGACGTGACGAAGTCCAGACCTTACACATTTGGACGTTTATTCATTGGTGTACACGAAGAAGATTCAATCTTTTGGGCACCTACTGAAACACATCACTGCAGCGTGTTCACAAATCACACCACAGACAATTCGACGTGTTCTCCAGGATTGGGCGATTAGGCTGCGCCGCTTCGTGCAACACAGAGGCCAACATATCGAGCACATTCTCTAGATACTCATTTTCCGTATGTTTCCAGACTTATCAGACACCCTGTATGTTTCTTCTCTGCAACACTAGGCGTTCTAAAAACGTGGAGAATATCTTTTAGCTTTCTTTTACGCTTCAGCAGGAAATGCTGGGAAGCCTTACACAACTGTTATGTCCATGTTTGGCCTGCCTATCCCTCTGTCGACAACTGTCAACTCAGAAACTACTAGGCTTATTAAGGTGGTTGAGGCGTCGTTGCAAAGGTATCGGCAAGGCGAGTTCAAACCCTGTAGATCATCCAGATGAGATCAGTGGATCCGGAGATAGGGGGATCAATTTTCCTCTAACAACCTTCAACTCAGGAAACACTAGGTCTACGAAGGTGGTTACAGAATGGATGGTTGGATCCTGAGATAGGGGGAAAATCCATTTACTCAGTAACTTTCAACTCAGGAAATACTATGGCGACGAAGGTGCTTGAAGTGCCGTTGGAAAGGTATTGTGAAATGTGTTCAAACCCGTATAGGTAATTCAGATTGGGTGATTGGGTTCCGAGACAGGGAGTGTTTCCCCCAAGTAACTTCCAACTCGGAAACTACTGGGACTAGAGAGGTGGTTGAGATGCCGCTGGAAAGGTCTCGACATGTTCAAACCCACATAAATCATCTTAATAGGACGTCAGTACGTCTGGCGGTAGCACATGTGCACAGTCCTCCGGCTGAGCTCCGTGTCTTTCTGTTCCATACGCGTAGCTTAATCAGTGCATTGTACACGATTTTCTTGTGGGTGGAAACAAGCAATACATCCTAAACATACACACAAACATACCAGATTAATTTTGATTTCGAAGCAATTCTCCATGAAAATGGGTCACGAAATGCTAACAAAAGAACTGGTGAATAATAATTGTAATTACCCAGTTGGAGTCGTTAGCTGAGAGCGTGAAGTGTAGAGAGATGGACGTTACCCAGTAATGAAATGTAAAACCATAACGATTTAATTAATACAACGTTATCTGACGTCGTAATTATTTCTGTCTTCCAATTTATTCACTTCTCAATTCAAATGAATTTAAACCAGATGTATCCACCATTACAAATAAGAACGTATATAGGATGCAGGGTGGACACAAATAATGCTAGTTCTCTCACAGTACATTCCGAGAATATTTCATTTTAAATCCCCATACTACAAGAATATTTCACGACCATTGCAAATGTGTCAGAAATATTCCACAGAAATATTATGCTTGACAGCATGAATACACAGGATATCCTTTAAATAATGCCGCAAACTTGGGGAGGTGATTCCTTTGGTGAAATTTGGAGGCATGAGTAGTGTTGTTGCCACAGGCGCTCAAAGTTTAAACGGCATTTGTAGAAATGACGCCATATCTCGACATATAATGATGTAAGCGGTATCGGCTTAGCAAATTGCAATCGAAGTAGTACATCCATTTAAGCTATGTTTATAAGCTTTGGTAAACTTTATTTTATATGGGCCAGTCTAGTAACTGTTGACTTCAGCCCGTCACGTTCTATTTAAAAGACACCCATGCCCCTTCCGGGACTCTAACTCGGGACCTTCGAGTCGTTCGGCTAACGCCTTAGACCGGTAAGTAATGTTTATGATTAAGGGAGGACCAGATAGACAGATTTCGCAGCGTAGGGATTTTATTGTCAAGAAATTACATAGTTTAACAGGGAAAGCGTGGAAATCAACTCTGAGCTGTATTTTCGCCAATCATGTACATTGCTTCAATAGGTGTATTTGGTGCTTCAATTGTGATACGCCGAGTTGACACGTCTTACGTATCTACTTTTTGACATATGACGTCATTTGGAACGAATCCGCAGAAAATTTGAGTTCCTGTTACTCCGAAACTAGCCATGCCTCGATTTTTTTCAAAGAACTATTTTCTTGTTTGGTGCAAATAATCACCTTCCAAAGTTTCCGCCATTATCTCACGGACACCCTGTAGATATGAATATTAATAATCCATTTCCAGAGAATACAGTGATTCACGAACTACGACATCAATTTCAAAGACTCAGATCGAACAGTTGAAGAGAAAACACGAGGATATAACTAAGGAAACAATTAGAATAATGGATACTCAGGAAGAAAAGTGAAATGAACAATTAATTTTGTGTAATTAATTTCATATACATACCGTATCAGATGTAAACATAATAATAGTTGATGGAAATAATGATCACTGAAGCATAGTACTTATATTTAAATAATATGTCATCTTTAACACAAAAGAAATTAATTGTTGATTTTTTTATGCTTAGAACAATAAGCAAGCATTTTGATTACATGATCTGAATGTAGCTTTAACGTAACATTATAAAGCATATTATTTTGAAGATCACACAATCTATACTACAGATAGTTATATGCTAAAGGTTCTATAATCTTATCAGTAGTGAACTAGATGGATAACTCTACAAGATTTAGAGTCGCTCTGAAAAGGACCATCCTACCCTACATAGCTGTCCTACCGCAGCTTCTCTGGACGCGAGAGACCGAATTGTTCCGTTACAACCTAATGTGATTGGATTATTGGTTTCAATTATTATTTGTGTGTGTGTGTGTGTGTGACAACTAACAGATACAATTTATCCAATTACAAGTGTCACTAAGCACTCAGTTGCAAGTGTGGAAAAAAGATGCAAGATTATCCGTAATTTGAACACCACAAGAATTAAAATATTGTATATACTATTATGAGAGTATAAAAAAGGGGAGTACAGTGGCATGTAGGGCCTCATTCACCAGGGGATTTGAACGAAAATGCAGTCAGTATGAGTGTCGCGTTGTCTAAAGCGTTTAAACCTTCTCTCCTGTGCTGAATGATTTGTACTGAATGACTTTCACCTCGAGGAATATCAATGCGCCTGGAATTCCCTAAACCATGTGTTGAATGTGGCAGTGTTCACCTTCGAAAAGCTGTAGGAACCCTAGCCGCTTGAATTATCGGACAAATACTGAGCAACCTTGATCGATATGGGCGGCACTGGCCCAGTATTTGTCCGATATTCTATGCTGCTGGGATTCCTACAACATTTCGAAGGTGAACATTGCCACATTCAACACATGGCTTAGGGAATTCCAAGCGCATTGATACTCCTCGAGGTGAAAGTCATTCAGCACAGAAGAGAAGATTCAAACGCGACACTCATACTGACTAGATTTTCTTTTAAATCCACTGCTGGATGAGTCTCGACATGGAACTACCCTTCCTTTTGTATATCCTGGCATTCCTCCAACAATACAAATATATTACCACTAAACGCTACAAATATTATCGAGGAATATGGAATATTAACTGGAATATTGCAGGATTTTCTTGACTCGTACATGGAATATGACAGTCCCCACCTTGATAAGATTCTGCGAATATTTAATCATTTCTACATCCCTAGTATCAAGCAGAGATTTTAATTTTCGACCTCGTGCTAAACCAAATGGTTAGGATTGGTCTCCTAAACCAAATGGTAAGCCGCCTGTTCAAATACCACTGCAGACAGTTAGAAAATTTACGCACAACTTGATACATCATCATCATGAAGGCAACCATAATGTAAATTTACTCCGCAGGGCTAGCGGGATGGACTTTTGACCTATTTAGGCCACTTTCGTCCTGGGTTTATTTAGAAAACGAGTGTGGAAATAATTTAATTAGTCTTGGAATATAATAATTGCAATTCCCTAAACTGGACCAGCACAGCACACAACCTCCCTCCAAACAAAACATTCAGAAGATCCAATATTGCAATGAATACTAAAAGTTATGTACTAATCTAAGGGCGTCTATTGAGATTACTTTACAAGAATGGTTTGAACTGGAAGTGTGCGAGTTTGGTAAATGGTCAAGAGATTGAATAACTAACATTTGAGAAATAGGAAGTATTAGATAGTTAGAGGAAGGCGATGAGGAATCCGTTAGTTAATTTGAGACACACGATTGGCTATAATGTTAATTAGATGCCGCCGAATCAGAGAACATTTTGAAATAGACGATGTTTCTTAGTTGAGATATTTTTATTTAGATGTGGTGTTTCTTGAGAATTAATTATATTTCGTTGCCAATAACTTGACGAGTAAGATTATTTGTTTAATTCTAATTCTTGTTATTCTTGTTGTTTTTTTTGTTTCTTGAAAAATAGTTCGTGTCCCACGAAGATATGACCATCTACAGAGCTGATAATATTTAAGTGGCATTGAAATATCTTCTAGAAGGCTAAGTTAATACCTGAGTAGTTTCTGATGAGATTCATAATCCAGCACTGTTGACATCCACTATAATACATTTTCTCGTGTATTGCTTCTATGGAATTTCCGTAGGTGTTACGTCAGTATGATTGACATTGGTATTCGTTTGATTAACTTCTGCTAGGTTTGTATAAGCAGTGCTGGGTTCAGCTGATCTATATATTTTGTTTGGAGATGAAGAATTTCTTCTTAAAGGATGTAAGGGACAATTGGCCGCAGCAGTTCTGTGTCCCTGCTTTCTACACGTGGCACAGTAATTAATATTTGGAACCAACTTCGCATTTACAACTAGGATGGGAATCACCACATTTGTAACAGTTAGCTTTGTTATTGCATCTCTCTCCTTCGTGATACTGTAAACGGGTCTTTCATGGGAATAGTTGGACAGCTGATCAAGATTTTTCAACTTTGTATCGAATATGTCCAATTGAAAGGGTGTTTGTTATTAGAGAGCTGTCAGTATTTGGTTCCTTTGTAAAAAAGAAGCCCCACTAATGGCAGAGGACCTATATTATTCTTTATACGTGTAGCACTTGTTATAGGAATTTTCATTTTGTTAAAGTATTTGTAAGATCTTCAGTTTCAAGACTGATGGGTACATTCTTGACTACACATGTAAAAGTTGGGGTAGTTTTTGGTTTTGGAGGCTCAGTTCCTTTTTGATAAATTTCATTTAAAGATGCTCAAAAACCTGATACTTTAAAATGTTTCAAGAACTTTTCCTTGTTTCGTTTGTTTTTAAAGTTGATATTTATTCCGGAATTACGTTGATTGGGGAAAATCGTCATATCAATATCTGGTATTTTATCGTTGATAAAATTTGTCTAAAGCTAACGGATTTGTGAGATCACCTTTCAGTCTTTTTG
This sequence comes from Lepisma saccharinum, assembly GCA_022664845.1. Classification (NCBI taxonomy): domain Eukaryota; kingdom Metazoa; phylum Arthropoda; class Insecta; order Zygentoma; family Lepismatidae; genus Lepisma; species Lepisma saccharinum. Next base: position 46,495 of record JAGDQP010001014.1, on the reverse strand, counting down.
ATAATGACAACGTACTTGTTATCGGCATTTTTTCGTGGTAATATGTCATTTTCAGATTTATCTTGATTGGCATTTTCATTGTTGTTACCCGTTCTGGTTACCTCTTGCTTAGATTTGCTTTAAGATCCTCCCTCCCTGAATGTAGTAGGTCCAGCATTTGTATTTTTATTCCGGTTTCTGTGTGTTTTTTCTGTATTGGAAGTGTCTTCATGAGCCACATCTTGGTTTATGTCCTGAGTATTATTTTTTCTCTTAGCTGCCTGAGTTCCGAACGAAACTTTTCTACTATTTCAAATGATTCATTCCAAATGTTTGCAGTATCAATGTTAGTATACAAAGAAAGAAACGGATTAGATGGAATAAAAGGGTTTAATATTTTTGGAGGAGAATGAGACCTGCTAATAGGGTAGGAATAATTAACTAAATCTTGGTTTGGTATTGTTGCCTTGGTAGAGTAATTGATAGGATCTTTCTTAGAATTTGAATCTGGTGAAGGAAGTGAAGGATCGTTTTCACTGGTAAGTGGTGAAGGACTCTCGGTAGAATTATCTTCTTCCGATTCTTCAGTAATACGTGAGAAGGTTTGAGATTGGTATGAGTATTCACCAGAAGAGGGAATGATGTCTAAATCCATATTGGTATTTTCTATCGCTGATTCTTGTCTTCTATTCGTGTTCAACAATATTTTCTTCATTCTTTTTGAGAAAATCTTCCTTATTGAGATTTATTGAGGTTCCTAACCTAACCTAAGAGGAGTACTTTGTTGGGAGTTTCTGGAAGTATTTCTTGTCGATCTCCTAGTTTCTTGAGGTTTCGGCGAGACACTTTTACCTTTACTGCGTTTTCCTTTTCTGCCCATCTTGGAACAGGAAGATATGAAACTTGGGAGGAAATAAGGATAATTAATTATTAATTGTGTTAAGTTATTATATGGATTCCTACTTAATAACTATTGACTCTTCAAACGACCTTAATCCTCGAACAATATCCGGTGGTTCTTAAAACGGTTTTAACCCTTGGTTCGGAAAAGAATAATTGTCATAAATCTCTCTTTTATGAGATTTATTATATATAATGGATAAATTCCAAATAAATACTTTCTTTATGTATACTAATCGACAACAACCATTGTCCATCCCCTATTTTGGCCCACCGAAATTTTCTCATGAGGATTGGGCCGCGGACATTTCAACAAATGTCCAGCAAGCATCCCAAGGGCAAAGGTTGGATATCCAATGGAAATCCCTTGGATGTCCGTGGGATATATGAAGGATATAGAATGTCCTATGACGTCCCCTTTGAAATTCCATATGTGTCCCAATCATGTCATTTTGACTTCCCATGGGAATCCCATTTTCGGGACCAAATCGGACAACTGGGTGTCCCGTGATTGTACCAGGGAAGACAGAGGGAAAAAAATGGGATATCTCTTGGAAATTTGATTGTCCCGGCCAGGACGTCCCTAGAACGTCCGTGGGATGTCTTTGTGCTACCTGAGATTCGCTGGGTCACCTGCGCAAGCTGAGTCGTTGGGAATTATATGGCCCAATTAGCGCTGTAGTGTAATTTTGTTTAGTATACCTTAATATCATGGACATTTTTATCCTCTGGGAATATTACCTAAATACTTCGTGAATATTTTCTTTATCGTGGTAAGATTTATGTTCCCGTTATTAATCCAATATTCCGGGAAGTTTTCTGGAACATGGGAATTATAATACAATATTTCTGGAACATGCTGTTCTGCATTTATTTTAGTTATTTAACCAACTTCAGGGAAGCCTTCTTCAAGGTTCATCCCAACATTTACCTGGTATGACCGAGGGAAATCAGGGTAAATGGGACGTGTGTCGTCCTTTTCGTCGGGTACCCTGTGAGCGCGAACCCACCACCGAAATCAACTAAACTCTTGGTCGCTGTACCGGTCGTTCAGTGTTCTCTACATTTTAGACGTATTCGAACCGTGGATGCCATTTCAGCGCAGAAATAAATAGTCCAGCCCCTAAACGAACTGTGTCTAAAAGGAAAATGTGAATTATTGCAATTCCTATATTGTTCGCATGATCAGTGTGATACCGTTATTATTTCCCCTTTAAACGTTGAAGAGAAAATTGATTCCCCAAGAAAATCTTTTTAATTTCTCCTCATTTCCTCAACTATAACTTAGACAATCTTGTAAATTCAAAATATGTCAGGTATATAGACCCTGTTACGCTCCAAAATATCTTACGTAGCTACCTTTCAATTTCGGTAAAGCATGTATTCAGTACTATCTTATTAGTACTTTTCTTTGTGAGTTAAAACGTAACTTCATTGAGTAACATAATCAAGTCTTCAGTACTTGGATTTATATACTCACGTAGAAATATCTATATTTCATAAAATTCTATGTTTCAATAATATGCTAGAAGTAAAATCCAAACAGAAATTTCTAGATTGTTTGTTAAACAGATTATTATATTTCAACTGCTCCAAATTTATTGGCTATTCTTTATATAACAATTATTTACGTTTAGACACAGAAATATCACACAACATTAGATTTATTAATATTGATGAGCTTCTTAGAAATTAAACACTTCGTTTCGAAGTTTTCTTTTAAACTTTCTTGTCGATATCGTCTTCGTCTATTCGTCGTCTATTATTATCTATCGCGAGCTCGATTCTTCTTGATCTTGCCCGTAGAGAAATCGTTTATAATTGAAGTTTTTTTAAAAAAAAAATGAATTTGATACGCTAAATAGCCTTACAGTCAATCGCCTTTAATTATAATATGTGATGTTTGTATAGTTCGTTATTGATTTGTTGTTATGGTTACTGTCCGCCATATTCCGTCGTTCACTCTATAAACTCTAGCCACAGTCACTTTTTTTTTTATGTATTCCAGTTTTGAAAGTTTGTATAAAATCTGTTTGATGGAACACTGTAGCACTTTTGAACATTAACTATGGACATTTTCTTCTGATTCAGTCCGAAAATCCTTTGCAATTTACATTTTTACACGAAAAATTTCAGTGACTTAATATCATTAAGTCGCCATCTTGTCATTCTCTTGTTGATAACCTCCATTTAAAATTGTCTCTCCTCTCTGTATTTCATTTTTCCCGCTCAAACCATAATGTTTATGGCCTGTACGCGCTTTCGTTATCAAACCACTAATTCATTGTAAAATGACTTGTTATATAACATGTTTCTTAATTTAAAACTTGGATTTCTGCTTTCATTGATCTTATGTAAGTTGCACTTAGTTACATGACACTGCACTTAGAACCAATGCATAAGTCAACCTTAGAACCCATACCATTGAACCAATCTGCATCAAACTTTGTGAATGTACTTTGAATTTTTGATTTTTTTTTAGGGCCTTTCGGTTTGTGACTGTACCTAATATGACAAGCAAAGATCTAGACTATGTCTGACCCCAAACTTTTGGCCCCTTGCTACAAGCGATTTTAATCTTAAATAAAACTTTATCCCTCCTCAAACACCATACATGAGATGTATATGATTTCGGTTGTATATGAAGGGTACTATGGATTTTAAATTTTCTTCTCCACCAGCAGGATGGACATATCATCTTGTACGCTATAAAACATGAATTTAATATATAAGTAAGTATTTACAGTGCCTTTGCGGACAATAAGTATTCACATTTCAAAATGTTATTTCATAATCGCCTCTCTCTCTCTGTCTTGTATTCTCTCTTTCTGAAGGAATAAAGAGAAACAGATCTTCAAATTTGTGGAAAGTAATTGCTAGGAAATAATTTGTATCTATCTGATATAAGATTTATTATCTTTCACCTCTTACATAAAAGTCTTTGAATGATGTTGAGCAAGTGTTAACTGAGTTGCAACAAAGAAGGTGTTGTCAATATCGGAATTATTGTAATGTTTGTCCAAGCATAATAACATTTCAATAAATACGCCGATTTTTATAAAACATTTTGTATTTCGTAGAAAACGTTCTTGTGGTGACCCTGTTGTAGTATCTTTAGTAGGCACATAAAAGAATTCATAGAAGTCAAGAAAACTAATTTTACTTCCAAGGAAACGGTCATTAAGATCATATTGAAACCTACCTGAAATTTGGCTAGTATAATCTACGTCCTATAGTGAGGTAATATACAAGAAAAATATGTCCATATTATCTGCAAGGTACTCAGATAGGGGGCTGGAATATTGGTCGAAGTGTACAAAAAGTTTATGTTTTATTATTTAATCAACAGAAGTCACTTCTGCTTCACTTTCGACCTGGAATGAAACATACTGTAGCTTCACCTCCCACACCGCATCACCCCTCGCAAGGAACATATATAGGTTGTGTGGAGTCTCTCAAATTAAGATGTTTTGTAAAATTCATATAATTTTGCCTATTTTACAAAAAAAAAAGAAAGAAAAGAAAAAGGGGGATCCAGTTCCATAAATACGCCCCTGGAGAGGAGTGCTTGCGGTCTGAGAGGTGTCTTTCATTCCAGGACAAAAGTGAAGCAGAAGTGACATCTGTTGATTGAATTATAAAAAAAATAAGTTTTTGTACACTTCGACCAATATTCCGGTCCCTATATCGGTATCTTCCAGTTAATAAGGGCAGCTAAATTTTTGTATATTACCTCTCTCTAGGACGTAGAGTCTCCTAGCAGAATTTCAGAGTAGGTTTCGATATGATTTCATTAACGATCTCCTTGTCAGATATGGAGTAATAAAATTAAGTTACACAAGATACTGTAAGCTCAATACTCTTAGAGTTTTTTTTTCTTTCAACATTTTACAGTTTCAAAGATTGCACCTTTCAAATACACTTACGAAGTGTTGCAAGAATGGTATCGATATGGTTAATTGAGCAAGAAGTTGATATTTATTTATTTAAAACACACACACATACATACACACAAGAGAAAACTGTAAGTACTTTCTCGAATTGCTCAATCTTAGGCCATTGAAACAGGTAAAGCTCAACCTCACGGGAATACTAATGTAGTCACTAGAAAGCAGATGATATATTGCTATAGCCTGTCTCCTCCAATAACCAGTACATAACTTTACAAGTGATTGCTCTAATTCTATTTTTAATAAACTAGTTCTTCTACAGGAGCTAACATATAACTGTTCCAGAAACTTTACACACACACCTTCATATTTTTCAGTTCATAAGTAAACAACTCGTACGAGTACCATTTCAAATAAAAGACGCTTCTGTGACTGTTATGAAAGTGATTTAATTGTAAACGGTCTAAGAGCCGATTTTTCTACAACACACGCATTTTAGTCGTAAATGTTCTCTACCTAGACAAAAAATTCATTTGGATACCTTCTAGATACCACGTAGTTGGTAGGTCGTTACCTTCACATTAGAGAGGGTCTGGGTTCGAAAACAGCGGCCTACCATCTTGACATGGTTTTCCAATGTTTCTCCTAAGTCACAGCAGCCAAATGCATGAAGAGTAACTTCAACTTAGGCCATGGTCGTCTTCTTCCCGTATCCTTTTCCCTACACCCTACCTCGACCTGAGCAATAGATAGATGCCTAAAGGCCGTAAATAATATCAAATGCAGATAGTTATACTGAGGATACGTATTCTGAAAAATTTCTTTCTTCGAGCCCAGCATTCAACCTTGCAGATGTCGTCTGATAATTGCTCTTTGACCGTCTGTCTGTAATGCAGACTGCCGATTGAACCAAAGTACACCCTCCATTCCGAAAGAAACCGAACTTTTGAAAACAAATAGTACCACTAGTGCCATCTGTTGTAATATTTTACCGGTAGATGGCGTAGTCCCTCATTGACAACTGGTATAAATGTCATGACATTTGGATGCACGGCAACAAAGTTATTGCGTTTCAACTGTCAGTGTGTTGTGTACATCGGTCGGAAAATGAGTTTCAAGCAACGAGCTGCAATTGAGTTTTGTGTTAAACTGGGTAAACCTTTTACTGAAACGCACCAAATGCTACAAAATGCATATGGTGATGAGTGTCTATCCCGTACGCAAGTTTACGAGTGGTTCAGGCGATTCAAATCGGGTAGAGAGACGCTGGATGATGACGAAAGATCAGGCCGTCCCAGAACCGGATTATCGGAAGAAAACATCGAAAAAGTGCGTGAATTCATCAAACATAACAAAAAAGCGTCGGTGAAAGTTATTGAAATGGAATTAGGCATTCCTCAAGCAACCGCATTTTGACCGAAGTTTTGGGCCTTAAGAAGGTTAATTCGCGGTTTGTACCACACAAACTCACCGAAGACCAAAAAGTTGATCGAATTGCGCATTGCAAAGACATTGTTAAAAGTGCTCGGCAGGATCGAAACTTCTTGAAATCGATTGTAACTGGTGACGAGACGTGGTGTTTTGAATATGAGCCCGAAACAAAGCGGCAAAGTGCTGAATGGAGAGCGCCGGATGAAGGACCACCCAAAAAAAGTCGCTTGGTGAAGTCAAAAGTTAAGGTGATGCTGATTTGTTTTTACGATTCAAAAGGAATTATCCACAAAGAATTTGTTCAGCCCAGCCAGACAGTCACTGGAGAGGTTTACTTGGGCGTCATGAAGCGTTTGCTGGCAAGAATTCGTCGTATTCGGCCCGAATATCGAGAAATCGGCAGTTGGACTCTTTTGGACGATAATGCACCATCACATCGTTCGCGACTTGTAACTGAATTTTTGGTCAAAAATCACATTATTCGTTTGCATCATCCGCCCTATTCACCAGATCTCGCTCCGTGCGATTTCTATCTGTTCCCGAAACTGCATTTGGCGATGAAAGGAAAGTGGCACGCATCGATTGAAGCCATTGAGAAGGCGACGACCGCCGTCCTAAAGGCCATTCCAATAAAGGACATGGAGAAGTCGTTTGACAACTTGTTGGAGCGTGCAAATATGTGTATCGATGCAGAAGGAGAATGCATTGATTAATAAAAATGATTTGTTCCAAAATGTACATTGTTTTTTTGTTTTTTTAAAACGTTCGGTTTCTTTTGGAATGGAGGGTGTATATACAGAGAAACTAATTTCAGATGGTTCAAAGACTTTGATTTATCCTCCTGTATCTAATCTGGTAAAGTTACAACTTTCTTTCATAGCACTTTTACACTATACACCCTTAATGCAGCACCCACTATTTAAAAGGTACACCCATTATTTTAACAGATACCTGGTACCTAAAAGTTAGAAGGGTTCAAATATATTTCATAGGGGCAAAACCTTCTAATTTTAACGTCTTGGTCGCGCCAGTAATCCACACTGTCGAAAGAAAGAAACGAAAGTGTAAAGATATATGTATATGACCGCACCTAACCCTACATAACCTCCACTAACCCATGGCCACTAATTTTAAGATAATCTACGAAAATTACAAGAAAGCAATTATTAATAACAAATATGAACATATAGAAATGTATTTTGAAAGAAAACAAAACGAAAAAAAATATATTTACCCCCGCCGGAATTCGAACTCGTCTTCTTTTATTCAACAAGCCGACGTTTTAACCACTTTTGCACGGTCGGAGCTTGCAAACAGTGATTTTGAAGTAGTATTTACATTGCACGTGTGTTACGTAACAACGCTACGAGATGTCATTCGCGCATGGATTACTGATGCGACTGCCAACTGTTCAACATCCTGTTCACAAAATTGATGTCCGATTTTTTTCATGAGTACCACTTACTTATATTAATATCATGGATACCGTGGATACCTTCTATTAATATAATGGGTACCCTCTTGGGTACGAATTCACTGTACCCATACCTTTATTTGCAAGTCATAACTTCTGCTGTACGCATTAATTCATGGTTATATGTCATGGATACGTTGTGTACCTATAATTATTGTCGGTACATTAAAGGGTACATTAACGAATTGCCTTCCATATCTTGGGTACCAGATGCAGAATCATGGTTACTGTTTTTACATGTAGACATTACCCAATAGTACATCCATATTGGCCGATATCAATAACGCATTATTTGCTATTTCGAACGATGTTGCTATCTGATATCTATCATTATTGAATGGCAAACAGTTTTGCCGATATGAAAGAACGATTGCGATCACTATCAGAGATCGACACTGATCGCTGAGAAATTTACTGTTTTAATAAACGGAATTACATATATTTTTTAAGTAGTTTTAAAGAAAAATGTGATCTTGATTACATACTGTCCTTTTTCCATTTCACCTCGTATTCTCTCACCTCCAATAATATTTATGCTAATTTTGGTATACCGCAATGGAAGTAATTAAAAATAGGTTTAAAACAATCGCCTGGCAATACTGATCCGCTGCACTAATCAAAACTATTCCGGCTGCTCTGAGCTAGTCTAACCAAGACCTTTTAAACGACATTTCATCCATGTCTCTGTACCTTGTGGTTCATGAAATATATTTAATGGATACGGAGAGTTGGCAACACTGGAAACTGAGGCGTCCGGGCACGGGGACACCGACAATATATTTCTATTGTGTCGAATAATATGCCACGTTTGGTGCTGCTACGTCTAACGTAATGCAAGCAATTTGAATAAAAAAATAATTTTATAGAAAATATATTTGCAACACTGGTAAGTAGGGTGCTTGGGGAAGCGGATACCCACAGAATTTTCCTATTGTTTTGCAATAATGTTTATGCCAAGTTTGGCGCAAATAAGTATAACGGAATGGAAGCATTTTGAACAATTGCATTTTTTTCAAAATGGCTTGGCAACACTAATCCACTTCACTAATCAAGAAGGCTCTGGCAACTCTGAGCTACTTTAGTTAATACGTTTCCAACAACAACTCAAGCACCTCTCTACACCTTGAAGTTTCTGATATTTAATTTCTTTACTCGAACGGACAGACAGACGGACTAAGGGATATTATAAGATTTCTTTTCTATAGCTTCGTTATCAAGAGACCTAAAAACTGCGTTTAATGAGGATTGATGTTATTATACTTTTATTCAGATACAGATTTCTGAAAGACACGGTTCAACATAAACAATAATACTACATATGTTTGTTTTTTTCGTTATTGTTAAACCCAAATGTCTGTTAGTATGTTTGTTTGAACTCGAATTAAATCTACATGCCTGCATTGATTTCAACCAAATTTTGCATATTTGTTCCTTGGGTTCAGGAGCAGCTGAGGAGTCTTAGGTATTTTAAGTGACAGGATGTAACTGTGCAGCAATCTGATTATTAAAAACTGTAATTTTTATTGGTTATAACAGTGAAATAAATACATTGTTTCCATCTTAATAGTCAGCAATAAATAAATAGTTTAGATTTATAAATTTAAATTTGAATTGTCTTCTAGAATGAAAAATTCACTGCAGATCATGACCATCAAATACATCTTCGAAATCATTGAAAAAGTCTGCATGAACTGCTTTCTCATTTTTGCCACCAAATCCATTAACAGGCCACCAAAACCTCCTGCCTCTTCCATCTCCATGTATGGTCCAGCTCCTTCAGGAAACATTTCATCTGCTACAACGGTAGGCTTCATGTTAACGGTTACCTACTTTTAATTATGGAAAGTGACAAACGTTCCGACAAATCAATCAAAATTATAGTAGGAATATCTCATCATGATCTTTGCCTTTGGGTATGGTCCCTGGATTGAGGCTACATTACCTCTTTGAACTGCCATGCTAATTCTTTCAATAAGGAAGGTGCTTGCTCTATCATCACCAGATAATTGGGTGATCCGCTTACCTATTTTCTTTATAAAGTTGAGGCCTTCTTTTCCCCATGAACCACTGGATTCGATAGCAATGGCTACACAATGGTATTTATCTGTAAGATTACTGTATTTTCTCCTTTTTTCCGTTTCTTTTCGACTGGCGATGTTTCCCGCCTGGATTGAGAAAAAAGGGAGGTTGGAAGGAGCAAACGTATCTGAGCATGTGAAATCCCAAATTAACGCTTTGCCTCTCTTCCAAGGTAACAGAGTCATCCCATCTGGTCTTTTACCGTCTGTTCTGCTACATCCAATTGGCTCTCTTATTGCAGGTATGCCAGCTGAGATTAGTGCTCTCATTATAATGTCTTTAACATTTGAGTGACGAGGGTGTCCACCTGCGCTTTTGGAACAAGAAAGGCCATGTAACCCTTTTTTATTTACTTCACTCTTCAATATGCTTATATATCAGAAATAAATAAAGAATTTGGATTGTTGTAAATAAATTTAAAAAAAATGTTTAAAAGCATTGTTGTGGTATTTGCGGTATTAGTAATAACACTAGTAGTTGTTCTAGTATTAGTTGTAGCATAAGTAGTTAGTAGTAGTAGCAGTATTATCATTTGTAGTTGTGAGTGAGTGAATTGTTACTAACGTCGTAAACAATCTGGTGAGCTTCTAAGGACAGGACCTACAGCTTTTAGTAAAGCGGGTTCCGAACCACTGCGTTCAATAAATCCCGGCGGGATTTGAACTCGTGACTACGCGCACAGAAAGCGAGCGCTCTAACCTCTCGGTCACCCCGAGATCTATTTGTAGTGGTATTTGTAGTAGTCGTCGTATATACAAGTAATATATAGTCGTAGTCGTAGTACGACTATTAGTGTTGGCAGCGTATTTTACTCACCCTGCACCAACGGGCGGGTACTTTGGATAGTTTGTTTTTAATTTTAACTGAATTCTGTATTTTAAAACATCTATAATAAGTATATAAAAGAAAGCGGAGTTTTCTTTCCTTTTCATTTATAGCAGTCTTCCTCTATTGAGGATTTTAAAAATAACCGAGTTGAGAACTTACAGATGAATTTTGCATTATTGGATTTCGAATTGAATTGCTTCAACTTTCTACTCACAATGGTTTAAAACCTACCGAAAAATAATTACTTGCTTAAAGCCTATTTACAACAACAAGAACAACAAACAAACTTTGTATAGTGCTAAAATAAATCAATTACCGAATCACTTGGCAATCATGAATGACTGGTAAGTGTTTACGTTAATAAAATAGTTACTAAGGGGTCCCGAACAACTCAGTTATGTTAAAGGGAACTTACAAAGGAAATGTATGAGAATTTTTTTTTATCACGAACTACAGAAGGTCGTAGATACTGATCTACTAGGAGTAAAACCACGCTGTCTTTCATCCAAGATGTGTTTCAGATTGAACTGCAAATAATCACAGATGATCGATTCAAATATCCTGGCTATTGCATTTAAGACAGTGATATATATCAATGATTTGTGAAATAATAATATTAATAATTTCAATTTTCTTTTATCTGCTGATGATTTAAAGATTTTCAGGTAACTTAGAAACATTGAAGGCAATAGAGAGAGAATATTGCAGAGAGATATGCATGCAATTGACCCATTGTGTCTTAGTTAATTTCGCTAAAACTAAATGTATGAGTTTCACTAATGAAGCACAGTGTTATGAAAGTACATACAAAGTGCATAATGCAGAAATATACAATGTTGAATGTATTAGGAACTTAGACATTACTCTCGACTCCAAATTAAATTTTAATTGTATGAATTTAATGGAAAAAAAAATACTTTCTTAACTTTATAGGAAGTGTTGGTAAGATCCAAATTAGAATATGTTTCCAGTGTTTCGAATGACTTATCTCAAAGTTCAAATAATAGCCTCGAAGGTGTACAAAGGTACTTTCTTAGATTTTTATGGGTCATATTTAATTTACCGTATTATTTTGTTCATCACTATTGGTGTGACTTTTTAAAGTTTGAATCGTTAGAGTAAAGAAGGAAAAATCTTTAGTTGAAGATCTTAACAAAAATTTAATCGAATGAAGTACATTGTACTACTTCATTGATAACCTGAACTTCATGGTACCAGTGTGCGAAATGATACATCCCCCCTACCTGACTGCATCTGGTAGAGACTGTCAACCGTTTGATTTCTAATTATCAGTCTAACTAATATCTTTATTTTTACATTTATAGTGTTTTTATTTTCTGTAATCTTTTTTGTGTAATTATTTCCATGTATTAAGTTATGTCTGTATAATTTTGCCTTATAACTGGTGCTATCTTGACTGTGTAGCTGTTCGTAGCACTCTAATAAAGCACATTACTTTTTTATTATCAAAATCTGTCTACTACAGCAAAAATAGGGAATGGTATTCCGCAAGGATCCCCGCGCGAACCAATGTTATTTATCATATTCATTAACGATCTGTGCTACAGGGTAAATTATGTAACACCCCTACTTTATGTAGGCGATTTGAAATTACTTGGTAAAATTACAATTGTAAAGACATAGTAAGAGTACAAGAAGATATTAATGAAGTTGCCGAATGGTGTCATAATAACAAAATGGAAGTAAATACGAAGAAAACAAACCCGAAAAAACAATTATATCCCAAGTACTTACAGTATAAAGGGTAACGTTATAAATAGAGTGCAAACTAGCAAAGAGGTAGGTAATAATTTTAAGTCCAAAAGTTTCAAGCGGCCGTAGCTTAGTGATAGAGCCTTGGCGTAGGTAGCATTTGGGATGTCGTGGGTTCGATCCCATCGGCCGATCATCCTGACTGAGATTTTTCCAGTTTTTCGTCAGTCGTAGCAGGAAATTGCCGGAATGGCACCTTCAACATAGGTCTGGCTCCATTCCGAATCTTTTCCCCTCCCCTATCTCGGCCTGAGCCTTAGAATTAAATTCAATTCGACACGAAATGTAAATTTAATAAATACATAGATATTTTAACGCAAGAGTCAAAGAGAAAAATAGGTTATATATTCAATTAATGAGGTAAGTTAACACGTACACAAAGTGCTTGATAGAACGAAAGTTGTATTTGGAGTAATAATTTGATACCAAGACACCATAACCAATAAGGTAAAAAAAGAATCAATTCAAACATTCTTTATTAGAATTTTGTGTTTCAAGTTTGTATTATGACTATTCTTATGAATACTGGTGCAATTTTTTTGGGCTTGAACCTTTGTACGTACAGCAGAAGAAAAAATATTGACAAGAAATTCATTAAAGATATACTTTCAACCGAAATCCACAGCTAATTTTTATTGGGAAAGATAGGTGTCCATCTGCCAACATATAATTTTAGTAATTACAAATTTCTAATTAACTTGGAAAGAAACAAAAATATTTTAGCTAGAATGATTGATAACTACCAGTATTCTGCAGAAAATTACAGGGCTTGAAAAATATGAAAGTAATATAACATGTTAGTGTAATGTATTGTTTTAATTATAATACACTCATATTTCTTAGTCATTCATTATAAATATGCTTTCACATTTATATTTAAGTGAATTTAGAACATGCTTAACAGCTTGTATCTAATCAGCATATATTTTAATGTATTCTAAAATTGTGTTTTATGTGTAATACGGAGCATTATATTTTTAATTTTGTTAATATCAATTGTACTAAATTTTAAGCTTATATCTTTATAAACTATATCATACTCATATAATGGTAATTATATAAACAAGTCATGTATTTCTGACTCGTGCTGTATTGGCGACCAAGCTGCTCATTATTATGTTATTATTATCATGGTTGCTCTGACAGATTTATATTTATTTGACTTACTATTTGTAATAAAGTACTCGAATGCACTCGTTCAAAGTGAACCGATAATAGTTTACCAGAGCCTTCCAGCGGTTAGAGATGTCCGGAGGATGCGATCTACAACTTAAAGTGGAATCCAAACCAATATATTCAATATTACTTTGCCACATCAGAGCAACGACTTCCTGATTTCATGGCGAATAGTGAAATCACTCATGCATCAAGAACGCCAATACTAATAACAGTGAATGGCAGGGTAGTAATTATAAAGAACCCTGGACGTCACTTTCCCCAAACCTTCCTCAGCAAAAGTTACCTCTGATGTAGGTCATTAGCCTCCTTTTCGGGACATAGGGGATAGCTGCCCGTAAAGCTCATAAATATAAAAAATAAAATTATTATTACTAATAATAATTTAAATATAATTAGTCCAAACATGCTGGTATGGGTAATGGAGTCATTGGTTGAAAGTAGCAAAGAAAGGGACTGACGTTCAGTTTTTGTTAACTTGTTTGGTTTCAAGTTGCATGCTTGAGTTGCAACGAAACTACTGTTAACAAATTTCTACCTTTTCTTTCCTTTTTTGTTGTTTTGAGCAGCAAAGTGAGCGGTCTTTCTGGAATACGAAAGTGAATGAAAGTAACGAAAACAGTGCGCAACATTGCTCGTATTTCAAGTTCACAGAATAATAAAACTTGTTTATAATTATTCTCTTGCGTTGTGTTTTAATATGCACGTGAGTGGGAATAAGGATCTTGCTTTTCATGTAACTTTAGGACAAATTTCAACTTTCTCAATCGAAAGGAAAATTGTTCATCTCTTTTGTTGGCTTTTAAATTATGGTCCAGTAGTAATTATTATTATTATTATTATTATTGTTTTTTGTTGTGCAAAATCGTAATAAAATTTTTAAATGTCAGGAAAAATGTTTACTTTCGTTCAAAGAAATTGTAGAACAGTGAAAGTTTGTAGGTCGAAATAATCTTAAATTTTGAAATAAATATTACTTATGAACAAAGTTGCATCCCTTTCTCTTTCTTTTATGAATTCAGATTTTGTTGTTAGCCTCCTTCATAGCTTAATTGGTTTGTGCTTTCGACTTCAGTGCAAGCGGTCCTGGGTTCGAGCAGTGATTCCGTCAGACCCCAGAGAGGGGTCTTTCGCCCCGTAAATCCTCGAGAACCCCCCGCAACTTAGATTTGTATGACTAAAACTCGATAGAAACCATGTAAAACTCCACTTAAACCTTTCCAATTTTGATTTTACACCCCCAAACTGAAAATCCTAACGGAATTCCTAGGTTCAAGTCTCGTTGGGAGCTCAAAATTTCGGTGTTAAGAGGCCTCAAGTACCAGCGCTGCGTATGTGTTTGTGAGTTTTCATATTTTTAAAGGTACTGGACAAATGACAAGCAATAATGAAATTTTGGAGAGCGGCTTCAATAATACTTGTGAATATCTATCAAGGAACTACGTAACATTTTCACATGTTTATTTTAAGTCAGCATTAGAATGCCTCTCATTCATGTCCAGGGTGCTGAACCCGTAAACCTCCACCTCCATTTGAACGTGATACAGCCGTCTGGCAGGCCAGGAACCTCAAGGGCTTCTCGTGTCTCCCAGTTTAGTTCTGGTTTGGTTTAGATCTCGTTGTTACAAAACTGCGAATACGACACACTGTTGGAACTTTGATAGTCTCTTCCCCTAGTAACACAAGGATAACGGGCTGATATCGGGTATATATTGGGCCAACAACGCGGATAACGGGCTAATATCGGATGGGCCTGCAACGCGGATAACGAACTGATATCGGGTCAATACTGGGCCAACAACGCAGATAACGGGCTTATATCGGGTCAATACTGGAACAACATGGATAACGGGCTGATATCGGGTCAATACTGGGCCAACAACACGGATAACGGGCTGATACGGGATCAATACTGGGCCAAAAACGCGGATAACGGGCTTATATGAGGTCAATACTGGGCCAACAACGCAGATAACACAGATATGGTTGGCCGTTCTGAAGAAACATAGATCGACATTGGCATGCTACGATATTTCGACATTCAAAGCTACTCCTGAAACATGAGAAATGTGTCATTGAGAAAGCGTATAAAAACCTTGGAAGATTAAAATATTAGGTTTAGATAAATATTATTGTTTGAAGATGTCATTGCGCGATATTGTTCGATACTGGCCGATATCGTTCCTAAGAGCTTCGTGTGTGTGTTGGAGAAAGTCCAGATAATGGAAAAATAACACGTGTTATACAAAAATAAAACTTCTTTATGCTCCCTGCTTAAAGACATTCTGTGATGAAAATACAGCGTACGTCACCACATTTCATGGCTGAGTTGATAAAGTACATAATTGACGTACTATTCTTCAAAGATGGCTCCGGTAGTGGCTAAAACTATGGACAACGAATCAGAAGGTTGCAAATTCGAATCCAGCCGCAGACAGGTGCGAACATTTTTCACTATAAATGAAGACGTGAAAATAAGATGCGTAATGAAATAAAGATAAGATTTTTCTAAAACTTCTGTAAATAAATTTACGTAATTCCGTTTATTAAAACAACAAATTTCTCTCAACGAAAGATGGTGTTTTCCTACAGCGATTAAATGTCGATACTGATCGGCAAAATTGTTTGCCATTAGATATTGACCGATATTTGATAACAACCCAGAAAGCCAAATGCCGGCCCCGACAGCGGTCCGACCAACTAGTAGTTGGGAAGTAGTCGGGGGAAGGTCGGCGGGATCCATAAGTGGCATTTGGTCGTCTTACCATTTTCCGGGACGCCGTCAGTGTCATCGGGTCATCTTGCTTGCCGCCGTCGGCTTCTCGTCGGGATTTTTCAAAAGCTGGCGTCGGCCAGATGCCGACGTTGCCTGGCTTGCTGGGAACATCGATCGAAATCGCAGATCATGTGATAGTGATGTGCTTTTGGGGTCTGTACGTCGAGTAAAGTGATTGCACTACTTATTTCACGATCGGTGTCCTCTATAATAACTGACAAAGAGATGATCTCAATTACCATGCAGTACGAAAGAATAGATGTTAATACTTTCTTTCACAAATAACCTTGTGTATGGTGAATGTTGAAATTAACACAGAAAAATTAACAGCCGCTGCGACTGAGATTCGAACCCGGATCTCCCAGTTACCGGATTTGGCCGTGCCGTGGTGGTGTAATGGTAGCATACCTGACCGACAACTGGGAGATCTGGCTCGAGTTCCGGTCGCGGCGGCCGTCAATTTCAACATTACCAATCACAAGGTTATTTGTGAAAAAGGTAATAACATTTAAGCATGATAATGCCTGGATGTGTACGAAATGTAGATTTTGGTATTCACAACATATCTAAAGCAAGACAGGTGCAAATTTAATTCAGTGCAGCTTTTTCATGCAACCAATTCCTGAAAATTGTCATGTGCAGGACACTGACGAGGACATAACTATGTTCATGTGTGACGACTCTTGTGAAAAATTGTCTAATTAATCAGAGTAATACATTTGTTTCATATACATATAGGTTAGGGAAAATTCTACTTAATAATGCATAATATCCCCAAATAACCTACTCCTATCACTAAATAACCTTCACCTTTAATGTTGTTTTCACTGTTTGTTCAATTACTGCGCATTTATTGCATCAGTAAAACAGTGGAAAACAGTGCCTGGAAGAATGGTTCGAATATATAAATATAGTTTAACAAAACTATTTTCTTATTTTCCTTATACAAAATCCATTTAATATAAAAATATTACCAAGTTACCTTACCTTACCCTACTATTTAGAACATCGAATAAAGTAGGTACAAAAAATGTTTCTGGAGAAAATAAATTTCCGCGTCTCCTCCACGAGTTAGAAAAGGAACGTAGACGACGAAATGCAGACTAACTTTTTTTTTAGTGTATTTCCTCAGTCACACCAGGCAAATAGCGGTGGTACAGTCACGAAAATAAGTGCTGCTGGAATTGAATAAAAACTAAATTTGTTTTATATTAAAATTATATTTAAGGGTAAAAAAGAAAGACAATTATGATTAAGCCGTGACGTGTCTGAGAAATGGTGTGACAGGCTTTGCCTAAAGGGTAACCATCTAGTCCATAACTATAAGTTAAATAAAAACTAAATGCTAAAACATAGACTAAATAACTGCAGTTACTTCGCAGCAGTTAATTCCGTGACTGTACCTACAAACTAGACCCTCGCAGACCACTTTCCACTATCTTATCCCCACCCGGCCTGAGCCCCAGATCCCTAAAAGCCATAAATAAAAATTAAACGAACATCTTATTATAACAACACGAGAACAATGTGGCAGAGTTTCCTGGAAGAGCGATCATTTTAAGGGCGGTGCTGAAACTTAAAAAAAAATATGTTTTTATCTTTGCGCAATCTTCTCACACTCTCGAAGTTCTTTATAGGCAGCTACATTTGTTTATATGGTGTTCGTTCGATGTTCTGAAGTGTTGAACAACAGGACAGGTTTCAGTATGACCATTTTCACCTTGAAACTTTTCTTTTGGCTAGCACATACTGGAAATTTCCAGGCAGTTAAGGTTCCCTAGTTTCTTTCAGGAAAGTTTCGGAAAAATTTTCTCAATATGTTCCCTTAAGCCATTTTTGTCTGATTTAAAATCCCCAGTATGCCTGAAAATTATCAGTAACTTGTCTAATAAAAATCATCCATAATTTAGTTTCCAGGAATACTGGGAACAAAACAAAAATAATAGAAGCCTGAAGTGACATTGGAACACTGGGTTGTTCATTAAGAAGTCCGCCGTCTTACCGACTGGACTAAAATGCCAGTCATAAGAAAACACTAGATCAAAACAGTATAGAGAATCAGAAATTCGTTGCCCGAATGCTGTAAACGTAAACAAAGTTATTCCCACGACTTATGACATGTTTTAATCACATTTTCTACTTGTCAAATAAGTATCGGAATCCTAATTGATTGAAAATATTCGGAAATAAACGGTTTAAAGCAAACACTTGAACAGCATTGAACTCTGGCTACGATAAGAAAAAGGTTCCTCTTCCTGCGCATGTGCGGAAAACACACTGAAACTGAAAAGTGAGAATCTACATTACCGCTAAAAAAAAACTCTCTTTATGATTTACCACGATTACTACAAATATTAATATCTACATGAAACATTACTAGGTACATCAAAATACTTTTTCAAAATTTTAACAGTGAAGTTTCAGCACGTTTCTTCAAATGTCTTTAAGTCTGACCTTGAACTCGTACTCCAGAGGATTACTGACCTTTCCGAGATATGCGAACTGTACTGCTTACTCAAGCGAAGCACCGGCTGGGTTTATCCGTGGATTCCTTTAGTTACCTGAAGGTAGTATTAACCACTCAATTTGCAAACTAAAATTAGGTTCCTGTATGTTACACGCTGAAAGATTTATTGTAGATGTTTCAAATAATTTTTATACTAATATTGTAATCCTAGTATGTTACATTGATTAATATAGTAAGGCTCGTCTTTCTTCTCTTTACAGAAAGGCAGATACAGGAACTGCAAGGTCATCGCTTGAAGCTGATCTTTCCCATCCTGTTAAATGTTCTTGCAAGGCTCTCATCCTTAGTCCCAATGGTGCTAGGAGGCTTCGTAGCTCTCATAACAATGACTGTTTTCTCCAAGTTTGCAGTGCTAATCAGCGGCCTTGTGATCTTACTTACTGTTTGGGGGAAGCCAAAGTCACCGTATCCTCCTCGACTTCCACCACCACAAGTACACATCTACAAACCCATTTTCCCATTCCTCCCCCAATTCCAGTATCCCTTTTATCCTCAACAATTCGGGTATCCTGGATTTCTACCGCAACAACAACAACACCCAATAGGCTTTAACAATTATCAAGCTGCTTACCCAGGACACTCAGCACAGTATTTACCACAGGTGGCAGGAGCAGCGAAGGGTCATACGAGTTATTCTTCACCTCATCAAATCAGCAGCTCCGTCTACTCATCTCCAGGGGCGTATACACCTCAACAAACTAGCTACAAAACAAACAGCCATATCAAATATAATGCACCTTACCAGGAGGAATTAAGCAGTCAACCTGTTTCAACTCACGTTAATACACAAAATCAATACACGGGATATAAATTCAGTCCTCAGCAACAAGATCAAACTTCATATTGGAGTCCAGCCATTACTGGAAACAACGTTGGACAATATTCACAAGAGAAATCTTTTCAAGTTGAGGTGACAACGCAAAGTACACCTCTTGTAATCAATATGACTGAAACTAGTGTTAGCAATGACAATTCACAATATAATAACATAATACAGACTGATGCTTCCCTCGTGAATTCACAGTATAATAACCTAATACAGACTAATGCTTCCCAATTTCACTCTGTTCCTGCCGTACAATATAGTTTGATTTCATCACCTGGTTCTGTAGAAAACACTTTCTCTAAAGTGATGCATCCAGTTGCTAACAAAGATTTGAGCTATGCAGCTTCACCCCTTCGCATTAATCCTGAAGTGACATTTAATCTACCTTCATTATCGTCATCTTCTGAAGAGGCACAACTTAATTCTTCAGAATCAAATTCGTATTCAAAATTAACGGATGATGACGGTTCAGGTCCAAAACTAGTTCCCAATCTACCATTTACTCCTACATTATCCGCTAACGAGACAGCCATCAAAAACATTTCCTCACAGAACACTGGCGATGATTCTTTGATTACTTCTCTTCTACAAGATACTACATCTCCTTACAAGACCTTCATATCCTTGCCTCCACCAACAAGAAACAATGTTTATGAGCGTACAGAACCAACTCTTAATCGCCATGCGTGGCGTTCTCCTGCTTCCGAAGCCCACACTGTTCCTGAAGTGACACACAGCATAGATCCTTCATCGTTGTCTACGCAGAATGTGCCTTTGGAAGATTTCAAATCAAATTCTAAGCCCAACCTGTTGGTTGACGTTGGTTCTCGTCTTAATACAGCTTCGGATGAAACATATATTGATCGTTCCTGGTTGCCAGCTCATAAGTCAGATTTTAGTAGTGCCCAGGTTTCTTCAATCTCAGATGACATGACTTCTGATGGAACTGTTATTACTTCGCCTATCTACACAGAGAATGATCTTGAAGCTGCAGAATCAAATGATAATCCTCTTGCTTTGAGTCCGGCTGTCTCTCTTACTCACACTCCATTTCATTTGATACATGATGAGATTCCTTTATTCTCATCCTCAGAAAATACATCTGTGGAAAATTCAGATTCAAATCCTAATTACGATTCATTGTATGACGATTATTCAGATGTTGCTCATGACTCGTCTCTTTCTTTAACAAGAAACCCAAAATATAACATTGTAGAAATTCCAGAATCAGATTCAGGTTTTTATTCTTGGATTTCTTCTTTCCTACGTCATAGCACAACCCCAGAGGATACATTTATTTCTTTACCATCTTCAACACCAAATGATCTTTATCGTTCCACGGAATCAAATACAGGCCAGTCCACTCAGGAATCACACGTTCATATACTTCCTCAAATAACACATAATTACTCAAACGATTCTCATGGCGTAAATGAGTCTCATGACTCAGAAGACTCCTATGACCCAGACTCTAAAGAAAATAATATTCCGTATCTTTCGGATAGTGTTGCTTCCCATTTAATCTCAGATTATAATATAACGTTAGATTCTTCAGTACCATTAAATGAAAATTCCACTGTTAACACAACTGAATCAAGCCATGATCCTAAATCGGATCAACATACATTTGATATGACTTCAGTTCCTTCTCCATTGTCAACAGATAATACGGGTGATCCTGAATCAAATACTGAGGATATGCATTGGTTACGTGATACGTATACACATCGTGGCACAGTATCTTCAGTTCCTTTGTCATCAGTCTTTGGCGATTCACATGTTGACAGTCTAGAACCGAATTCTGAATACAGTTCGTGGATTTCTTCTACCGCAGATGCTGACGATACATATAATAGTATGTCCTCCCCTTCCTCTTCAGATATTCAACCTGATTATGTGACAGAACCAAGTACTGATTATTACTCATGGGTCAGTGCAGCTTCTAATTTAAATACGGGTTCTGATGTCGCTTCTACAAGTACACCATCACACACAGTAGTTACACATGTATACAATCCACTTCGAAAGCCTTATTCCAATGGATGGATGCCTTTGGAGAAATTGTTTGCTGATGTTGAATATGACAGAAAAATACGAGACTGATTGTTATAGGTTGTAACAATGTTTTCTTTGTTAAAATTTGATTGTTTTATCGATGATATGAACAGTCCAGAAGCCAAGGGATACAAGCGACATTAACAAATAAAACTTTTCGAGATAATCTTTTATATATTACCTAAAATACTGTATATGTGATATTAAAATCCAAGTATGACAATTTTGTGCCACATACATTTCGGGTTATATATAAAAGATTACGTCGAACTGATTTATTCGTCAGTGTCAGTTATACCCCTTAACTTCTAGGGTTGACATATGTGTTACGGTATTGAGATGGAAGTTTGGTCTTACCGAATATCTCATACCATAATTTAAACAGATTTGAGCATGGAAATATTAGTGATTGACGCTGGAAATGTTTTGTATTTCAGTTACTATGATAGGAGGATGTTTATTAAGAACATACAATTTAGCAACAAAAGCCCTCGAAATTGTCCCTTCTGTTAAATAAGTTAAATTTAACCTCATAATTTTATCTGAGATGGTTGTCAATATACATTTAAAAAATATTCATAAATTAAAAATCTGTCAACGTCCTTATGTTATACTTTAGATTTTGTAGTTCCGCAAGTGGCAACAAGAATTAGATTAGCCATTAGATAGCAATTGTTTTTTTATTTCAGAATCAGTAAACAGAAATATAAAAAGAATTAGCCATGTTTGGCAAGTCTCAAATCTTCAATACGATTGTTAGGTCACTTTATTGCGAAACACCCACCACAAACTTTATTATAATATAGTAAACTTAAACCTGAGATCCTCCAATCAATTGTTCACATACAGAATCTAGCATTTCATTGAATTTTTTTTTATTGCCTTCAAGGATTAAGATTCAGACCGGGAATAAGGGTTGGGAAAGGATGTAGGAAGGTGTCGGCCAGGGCGTAAGTTGGTGGTACCATCCCGGCATTTGCCTACTGTGACTGAGGAAAAGCTCTGGATTGTACCCATACCTACCCCCCACCAAATGCTAAGCCAAAGCTCTTCCACTGAGCTACGGCGGCTAGGTATCTAGAAGTTCATCTTCGCTAGTTTAAAAAACATTTTACAGATGGCCTTTTAATGTATTGGTATTCAACGATACTGGTAGGGGACACTAGGTACATATATTAAATTTTACAGTAACTTCATTTAATGTACAGAGGGCTCAGAAAATGGCACGAGCGGAATAAACCACTTACTATCACAAGCGAAAATAAACAAGAACATTTTATTGACTTACTGATCATCAGTTTAAGTATATATTTACTGTAAATGGAATTTGTCATAGTCTTGTATACAAAAAGAGATGTCAATATAAAAACACATGATTATGTAATATATAAACTAGAGGTTATATAAAATACAAGGTATTAAAATCTTAAAGAGTTGCATTATAGCAAAAGATACATACAATACTATATTATATTTAATACCTAGAGGTAACATGGTTCGAGAAACACTTTTTATTTTTGTAAATAAACCTTACTAAGTAACTCTATGGCTTATGCAACTCATCATCGCAGTAACAAAAGGCAGAAGAACAGAACTAAACCTTTCTATTGAAACAAATTTTTAACCAAAAGAATTATACTTAAAATTATTATAATTTGGATTTTAAGTAAAACTCAGTTTCAATTCACCTATTATTTTTGTATTAAAATATCAGGAAATTATAGTGCAAAAGACAAATTCAAGAACGGCTAAGCACGTTAGAACACTCTTTTTTTCTGCTTATTTATATCTAATCGCAATTGATTGGTTTTGGAAGGTAAAGTCAGCACATTAGTTGATACATATTCCAAGAAAGATTACATGTTTTAAACACAGAACTGCATGTATAAGCGTCACTTTAAATTGAATTTTATTTAAGACATTTAGGCATCTAAGGCTCAGGACAGGCGTCACTTTGAGTTAGGAGCTCATTCTGGGGTACATGGACCCCTACGTTGTTCATAGAAATGTCCGGGAGGGGCCGATAAAGAAAATCACGTTAATTGCGTTTGAATGTAAACACTGCGTTTCACTATTTTGAAAAATCGATCAGACTACTTGAAATGAAATCTTTTTACCCTCTATGGAACAAATACAGAAGAATTCGTTCCAAATTTAAATCATCCTACATTATCCTCGTTACCAAATGAGAATTTTCTTCCCAAGTACTTCTCAGCCTTCCTCTCGAAGACATCTTCAAGCGAAAATACACCTTACTTTATTTACATTTATAAATAAGGGTATCCATACAGAAAAACACATTTCCATTATATTGGTAGTTGTTAGCTCGAGATGCCTTCTGGAGGAATGTGAATTACTGAGCTAATTGTCTGTTGGTAATGAGGATAACATAGGATGATTTAAATCCGATACGTATTTTTTACACTTGGAGTTACTTTAGATTGCATCGGGTGCGATTTTTACTGAACGGAACTTCAGTAAGTAAATTATGCACATCTGCAATTAATTTCAATGAAACAAAGGACATACATACATTGCATGCCAAGTTATGTTTAGACTAATTTTTTCGGGGAAGGGACCCATAGCTTTCATCAGATTCCTAAAGGGGGCCGTGACTCATACCAGGTTAAAACCAGTGCTTTCAATAAAGTGAATTGAAAACTTTATTGAAGGAAAGAAGAAATGAACTTTTTTCTATAGCTAAACCATTCTGAAGTCAAGAAGGGATACAATTTTTTTGTGTTAGACTATTCAGTGTTGAGAGGGCGTAATCATCGGGGCTATGGAAGTTTATTTCTTAAATACCAGTTCAATAGCTGACTGGAAAAGGGATAACACTATATAATGAACCACTAGTTTGTACTTTATTTAAAGAAGCTGAGGCTGTTCTAGTGTGAAATGTGATCAATTCAGGCTAACGTAATAGATTAACAAAATCTTTGGTTAGGTAGATCTAAAGTCTATCCCAGAACTGGTAAATTACTCTTGTAACTTCTCTAATACAGATTCATCTTAATGAAACAATGACCACTAATACTGATGCATACAGACTTTATTAGTGTAACTATTCACCACTATTCTACTATGAATCAAATCGTACATATAATACATAGGTTAGTGCTCTCTTTGGAACATTCTATAACATATATCTACATACAACCTTTTACTTATCGTAGATACGCCACAATAGTAAATATACCGAAGAAACTTATCTTCCCTCACATAATTCCTAATTGAACATGCTGTAGAACTTCTAAATTGTATTGTTAATTCACATTACTATAGAAACTTCTCCAGTAATAAAACGTTAATCATCATTGTTGCAAAATCACTTAACTAAACATTATTACAGAGACCTTACTCGTACAGATACAGATACAGATACATTTTATTAATAATAATATAGAATTTACAGATTACATAAATGTAGGTGAAACCGAGCAAATGCTGTTTATGGTTGGTATTAAAATTAATTATTGTGTTTTCTTTAAATATTTATATTGTATGTAATTTATAGTTTTAACTTTCATTTTCAAAAAGTTTATGACTTTGAAATACATTTGTATCTATCATAATAGTATAATTATAATTTCGAATTTGTAGAAACACGAATGCAAGAGAGTCCCGTAAAAGTATGGTGTACATTTGGAATTACATATCTTCAATGGAAATTGTTGCACAGAATTAAAAAAGTGTTTTCGAGCAAAAAATAACTTAAAGTAACATAATAACTTGTCTTAGTTTTGGGATATTAATAATTACAATATTGCCTAAATCATAATACTCAGTTGTGCTCCACCAATAATTTGTGAAAAGATATCCTAAATGCCTAACATAATTTTCCACATACAACATGTAACCGTTCCGTAGATCCATTGAACGAACTTTCACTAAATCATCATTGTTGTACTGAAGAGTAATATCTATACATTTTCTTGGCAAATCATGTGCCAACTACAATATAAAACGTCACGATAATATATACATTGTTCTGTACTAATCTTGAACAAGGCAGATTATTCATGAATTAACGAGTAATTTCATTGTAATAATAAATTATAGTGATATAAATTTATCTACTGAAACAAGTTAGCAATGTTTTGTTAGGTTGTTTCGAGTTGACCTACCGACAAAAGCGTTCAGTTGACTATAAGAAACGAACGAAGAAAGCTCAGGTTCTATTAGAGCAGGGTTTCTCAATGTGGGGTTCGCGGGTTGTGCGCAAAGGTGTCGCGAGTGGAGGCGAAAACTACATTAACCAATGTTTTGTAGGCTAAAACCAATACATTTCAAAGAAAGCATTTTATTTTACTTGTTTTCATAATTACTAAAGATAATGCAATTTGTTGAATAGTTTTCCAGTAATATAATTAGGATATTTATTATCAAATGCAGCAAATCAACTGTCATGTTTTCAAATAAAAATCAAAGGTTACACAAAATTAAAAGAAGACAAAAAGAATTGAAACGTTATGAAAGATGGCACAAGTTTACTATTAGACCTGTAAAAACGAGTTTTCAAGATATTTCCATGAATCTTTTTACAATTGCTCACAAAACCCTGACATTTTGACACTGTGAAAATAATTTTCCAAACAAAATTTTAACCGCTATTTGGGGGTTCAAATACAAAAGTGAACTTCGCTTTTGGAAAAATCAATGTTAATTCAGAGTCAGACGGTGGTTTCTGTTTATAGAATATTATAGAACGAGATCGAGAGATGATACAACATTATATTGACAGAAATCACCGTCTGACTTAATTTCTTGGTAATTAATCAAATTAGACAAGGAAAAGTGTTCCTCTGAATTAACATTATATTTTCCCATAGACTAGGTTAACTTTGGAGTTTGAACCCCCAAAAGGGGGGCCACGGCACGAAGAAAGTTGAGAAACGCTGTATTAGAGTAAGGTTGCTCAACCGTAATTTCGCCATGTAGTATAAGATATTTGTAATACCTGTGACTGCTACGGTTCCGGCAAAATTTATGTTAGAGAAAACTTACTTTCTACTTTTGTGTTAGTGATAAAGTCACTTTTTTTTAGCGTAAGATCGCTGAAACCTTATTTCATCATGAAGCATAAGATGGTATTAAAACTGTGACTGCTACGGTTCCGGCAAAATTTATTTAATTGAGTTTACTAATTTTATGTTCGTTAGTGTTAGTTATGAGGTTGCAACCACAGACAATGTTTTAGAAGAGGACACAAATACAATTTAGGCTACTTGTTCGTTAGTCTAATCTAACCTAACAAAAATCAATCTAACTTGCTTTAGTAAACAATCTATACCCCTATAAAGTATTATTACACTGCGCTAATACGTGGATCCTGTGGAAGATCTGGTTCAGAAAAAGAACATCGGGTGCAAGCCACAGTAAAGTTATACCCAGTAAAAAGTGCAAAAAATGTATTTTCTTCTAGTTTGTATAACTTACTTTGTTACTACACTATCAGTAAAAGTCACCAAAGACAATTTTGAATCGTATATAGGAATGAGCTTACATGGTTTTGCACTTTCGAGAATGTCACCTGTTGTACAGAAAGAATGAGTGATCTGAAATTAAATAACATCACATATTTAATGTTTCAGTGTATCTTCTGCTATACACAACCCTGCTCTAGTCATTTGTAATAAATAATATATGTTTTCCCAATGTTAGCTAGCTCGAAGGGGAAGGGTGTAAATAAGTGTTCCTCTCTACATATACTGGTATATAACATTCAGTAAATATTATGCTCAAGCTTGCCTTGTTGTCTTTTATCTCTATTTACAAATCAATATAAATTCCTTAAATTAGCTGCTTCCTTAAATTAGCAAAAAAAAATTACGATATGTCTTTGTTAAGTGAATAGGTAGCAGTTTGGATTCTGGTAAACGAGTTCTTCTAGAAGTTGTTTATAGCATATCATAGTTGTATTCAATATGAACTTGAAAACAATTCTCTGTGAGTTAAATTTGTATGTAGTGTCGTAATTTAGGCGTCCAGGATACATTTAATAAGATTTACAGGAATTGAATGTTTAATATCTACTAAAATCTTATAACCAAAATACGTAATATATACATTTTTTTAACATTATTGAACAAAAGATTTATTTATATAACTCTGGTATATACTGGCTAATTTATGAGCTATTTCAAGCACTTAACGGGTTCAGGCTTCTATATCATATTTTCGCTAACATTATCACCATTATTTAAACCCAGACATCGAAATTAATCTCTGGTTTTGCTGTAATAAAATTAATGTAATAACATATTTGATCATGACTTGTTTAATTAAAGAAGTGATTTATCTTCATAACTTTTTTTGTTCAAGGCATTACTAATTTGGAGTCTTAAATGTATTAATTAAAAATGTTTATTTCCTGTAAACATATAAGCTACAGTGGACACATTTTAAATTTGTCTCCAGTTGAGAGTTTATTTTTTGGTTTCGAACTTGTTCGTAGAAGAGTAAACAGTATGGAATCATGTGTCCACGTAAAATCATAGACCTCATAATAGAAAGACTTAGCACGCTTCCCCATTTCTGGCTGCGCTAAAACTTGTGGTGTTTTGTTTAGAGCACGCGATTTTGAGTCCATCCTCTAGGTAGCTCTGCCATAGACCTCATAGTAAAATATGACGTCTATTGCAGAGCTATCTAGCGGATGGATTCAAAATCACGTGCTCTGAACAAAAATCCATTAGTTTTAGCGCAGCCAGAAATGGGGAAGTGTGCTAAGCCTATCTATTATGGGTCTACGGTAAAATACTTACAAATTTGGTTGAGATGTCGTTCAACTCTTTTGTGAATCTTACCTAGTGCTGTAAAAATCCTGGTAATTGTAAAAATATATTAATTTTATATTTCTGATACAAGTGGTAAAAGATATAGCACATAAAACACAAAGAAAGTTTGCATTACTATCAGTTTGATAATATTTTATTGTTTGTAAATATCTATATTCTTCTGCAATAGTTGTAAATAATTTTTATTTAAATGTTGTTGGCCATGACTGTTCTTGTTATGTTCATGCATTAATTGTTTCAGTAGCTTTGTTATTATGTGTTTGAATGTGTGTATTTGTGTCTGTTTCCGAGTGTTCATGTCATTGTATGATTGTGTTCTTGTTAAACATTTTTTATCAATAAATGCTATTTAATTGCTGGGCTTTCTGACTTTTAATTGTTATCTATCATATCTGAAGTTAAAAGACTGTGCACTATTAAAGCAATGGATGAACATAGATTAGATGGCATAATATAGGATATGATAGTGTAGTAAAATATTGGTACAAGTGAAGAAACGTTCTTACTTTTGTGCACTTGTAAGTCTCAGTACACTTGATTAATTGATTCCTAGTACACTCAGTTCTAGTAATTGACTTCTAGTGGCAAGATCTGACGTCAGTTCCCGGTTGGGTTAAAATTAATGTTGCGATATCTTTTAGGAGGCGAATAGATGCGAGCTTCAGCAAGAGTTAAGGTTTCTCCCAAACACCCTTTAGTAAACGTTTTGCTAGTGAAACTGCAGGTTTTTTTTTTATTTAGACAAATTAATGAAACCATACTCGGAAATTCCATTAACAAACAGGATGCCTCGTAGCAACCAGGATATGCTATACCTAATTTACGATATATGAATATATATACACATTGGGGAAACCTGAATATGTGCTGACAGCTGAGTAGTTTGTATAGACAGGATAGAATCAGACCAAGCGAAGTAAACTTTCCAATTGTGGTTCTCCAGTAGAATCGGCGCTTCCAAACTACCAATATGTTTTAAGCTTATCTTGCCAAATTAGTCGGCTGAGAGCTGGTCTAATTTCGAAACACAACTTAAACTTTTTGGTTGGTAGTCTGACTTCGCACCTTCGATCTGCGGTTGGGGATGTTCTCTATGGGCAACTGGCGTGGTTAATCATCCGTTGCAACAGTTTTAACACTGGTCTCTCATACCTCTAAAATCGCCTGGCATTTGTCTCCACTCGCCACCGGCGTCAGTCTTTTATACCAGCTATTCGCCTCGAATATTGGCTACGTTGTAGTCTTAATCTTGTTGACTTTACATTCTGAATTCAAGGAAGGATATTGAGAAATTGTTGGATTGAATTTAGCAATCAGATGTAACGGTTATGTTGCTGACTCTTCATGCTAAAGTTTGCAGAAATAATAGTGCCTAAGTTTGCATTGACATGGCTTTGGTTGGAAAGTTGAATTCAAATGAATCAAGCAGTTCCAATATCTTCCTTCAGCTACTTGTAAGTTTTACTTTGATCTCTTACTCTGCAGGGTTACTTAAATACTGTAAAAATTGTTTTCGAAAAAAAAAATCTTTGGAGAAAACTAGGCAACCTTAGCTACCTCGAAATTTCCAGTAACTTGCATAATAGAAATCATTCAAAACTTTGTTTCCAGGAATACTGGAAGCAAAATAAAAAAAACAGAAACCTGAATCGACATTTGATCATGGGCTGTTCAGTTATAAGTTCAGTATCTCATCGACTGGACTAAACTGCTAGTCATAAGAAAACACTGGATCAAAACAATATAGAAAGTCAGAAATACGTTGCCTGAAGCATTAAAACATAAACAAAGTTACTCCCAAGTTTTAATCACATTTGTTGTCAATTAGAGATCGGAATCCCCATTGAGAATATTTCCCATATGAGCAAAAATTGGCGGTTTACAGAAAACACTTTACCAGCATTGAACTGTGGCTACTATAAGAAATCGTTTTCTCTTTCTGCGCATGTGCGGAAATTACATTGGAACTGAAAACTGAGAATCTACAATAACGCTCAAGAAGTCTCTTGGTATTTTACTAGGATTACTACTAATGCAACATCAATTTGAACTATTACTGGATATTTCAAGGTACTTTTAACAAATGTTTAACAGTGAAGTATCAGTACTTGTCTTCAACTCTTTGTAATTCTGGCTTTGATCTCTTGGTCCAAAGGATTTATTG
The DNA here is from genome assembly GCA_022664845.1 of Lepisma saccharinum. Taxonomy (NCBI): domain Eukaryota; kingdom Metazoa; phylum Arthropoda; class Insecta; order Zygentoma; family Lepismatidae; genus Lepisma; species Lepisma saccharinum. Next base: position 15,817 of record JAGDQP010001014.1, on the reverse strand, counting down.
ACCTTTTCGAGATATGCGAACTGTTCTGTGTATTCAAGAGAAGCACCGGTTAGGTTTATCCATGGAATCCTTTCATTATGTGAAAATAGTATTAACCACACAATTGTAAACTAAACTGATGTAGCTGTATAATCCATGTAGAAGATTTATTGTAGGTGTGTGAAATATGTTTATGTCAATATTGCAATTCCAGTACGTTTCATTCATTTTCTCTTTCTTCTCTTTACAGAAAGGCAACTAGAGGATCTGCAAGGTCTTCGCTTGAAGGTGATCTTTCCTATCCTGTTAAATGCTGCCGGAAAACTTAATTCCTTAGTCCCATGGGTGTTGGGAGGATTCTTAGGACTCGTATCAATGGCTGTTTTCTCCAAGTTTGCAGTATTAATAAGTGGTCTTGTACTCTTACTAACTCTTTGGGGGAGGCCAAAGACTCCGTATCACCCTCGACTTCCGCCGCCACAGGTACACATCTATAGACCAATTTTCCCATTCCTTCCCCAATTCCAGTATCCCTTTTATCCTCAACAATTCACTCAACCATTCGGATATCCTGGATTTCTACCGCAACAACAACAACACCCAATAGGCTTTAACAATTATCAAGCTGCTTACCCAGGACACTCAGCTCAGTATTTACCACAGGTGGCAGGAGCAGCGAAGGGTCATACGAGTTATTCTTCACCTCATCAAATCAGCAGCTCCGTCTACTCATCTCCAGGGGCGTATACACCTCAACAAACTAGCTACGAAACAAACAGCCATATCAAATATAATGCACCTTACCAGGAGGAATTAAGCAGTCAACCTGTTTCAACTTACGTTAATACACAAAATCATTACGCAGGCTACAATTTCAGTCCTCAGCAACAAGATCAAACTTCATATTGGAGTCCAGCCATTACTGGAAGCATCGTTGGACAATTTTCACACCAGAAATCGTTCCAAGTTGAGGTGACAACGCAAAGTACACCTCTTGTAATCAACGTAACTGAACCTAGTATTAGCAATGAAAATTCACAATATAATAACATAATACAGACTGATGCTTCCCTCGTGAATTCACAGTATAATAACCCAATACAGACTAATGCTTCCCAATTACACTCTGTTCCTGCCGTACAATATAGTTTGATTTCATCACCTGGGTTTGTAGAAAACACTTTCACCAATGCAGTGCAACCAGCCTTTGCTCGCACGGATTTGAGCTATGCAGTTTCGCCCATTCGCATTAATCCTGAAGTGACATTCAATCTACCTTCATCAACGTCATCTTCTGAAGAGATACAGCTTAATGCTTCAGAATCAAATTCGTATTCAAAATTAACGAATGATGACGGTTCAGGTCCAAAACTAGTTCCCAATCTACCATTTACTCCTACATTATCCGCTAACGAGACAGCCGTCAAAAACATTTCCTCACGGAACACTGGCGATGATTCTTTGATTACTTCTCTTCTACAAGACACTACATCTCCTTACAAGACCTTCGTTTCGTTGCCTCCACCGACAAGAAATAATGTTTATGAGCATACAGAACCAACTCTTAATCGCTATGCGTGGCGTTCTCCAGCTTCCGAAGACCACACTCTTCCTGAAGTGACACACAACATAGATCCTTCATCGTTGTCTACGCAGAATGTGCCTTTGGAAGATTTCAAATCAAATTCTAAGCCCAACTTGTTGGTTGACGTTGGTTCTCGTCTTAATACAGCATCGGAGGAAACATATATTGATCGTTCCTGGTTGCCAGCTCATAAGTCAGATTTTAGTAGTGCCCAGTTTCCTTCTATCTCAGATGATATGACTTCTGATGGAACTGTCATTTCTTCGCCTATCTACACAGAGAATGATCTTGAAGCTGCAGAATCAAATGATAATCCTCTTGCTTTGAGTTCGGCTGCCTCTCTAACTCACATTCCGTTTTATGTGTCACATGATGGGATTCCTTTATTTATTTCCGCGGAAAATGCATCTCTTCAACATTCAGATTCAATTCCTAATTACGATTCATTGTATGACGATTATTCAGATGTTGCTAATGACTCGTCTCTTTCTTTAACAAGAAACCCAAAATATAACATTGTAGAAATTCCAGAATCAGATTCAGGTTTTTATTCTTGGATTTCTTCTTTCTTACGTCATAGCACAACCCCAGAGGATACATTTATTTCTTTACCATCTTCAACAGCAAATGATCTTTATCGTTCCACGGAATCAAATACTGGTCAGTCCACTCAGGAATCACACGTTCATATACTTCCTCAAATAACACATAATTACTCAAACGATTCTCATGGCGTAAATGAGTCTCATGACTCAGACTCTAAAGAAAATAATATTCCGTATCTTTCGGATAGTGTTGCTTCCCATTTAATCTCAGATTATAATATAACGTTAGATTCTTCAGTACCATTAAATGAAAATTCCACTCTTAACACAACTGAATCAAGTCATGATCCTGAATCAGATCAAAACACATTTGATATGACTTCAGTTCCTTCTCCATTGTCAACAGATAATACAGGTGATCCTGAATCAAATACTGGGGATATGCATTGGTTACGTGATACGTATACACATCGTGGCACAGTATCTTCAGTTCCTTTGTCGTCAGTCTTTGGCGATTCACATGTTGACCATTTAGAACCGAATTCTGAATACAGTTCGTGGATTTCTTCTACCGCAGATGCCGACAATACATATAATAGTATGTCCTCCCCATCCTCTTCAGATATTCAACCTGATTATGTGACAGAACCAAGTACTGATTTTTACTCATGGGTCAGTGCAGCTTCTAATTTAAATACGGGTTCTGATGTAGTTTCTACAAGTACGCCATCCCACACAATAGTTACACATGTATACAATCCACTTCGAAGACCTTATTCCAATGGATGGATGCCTTTGGAGAAATTGTTTGCTGATGTTGAATACGACAGAAAAATACGAGACTGATTGTTATAGGTTGTAACAATGTTTTCTTTGTCAAAATGTGATTGTTTTATTAATATATATGAGCAGTCCAGAAGCCAGGAATGGAACTGGCATTGAGGAATAAAAATAGTGCAAAATCTTTTACAGATAACTAGAATTACTCGTGATACAAAAGGTAATATTATGTTTACGGACACATGAAGTTCAAAGGTTTCTTCGTACAAAATATGACAAGTTTCTGTCACACATATTTCGGGTTACATATAGATTAACTTGAACTTAGTTTTTCGTTACTGTCACTTGGATACCTTGTCTTCTGGACTGGACATATGTGTTAAGGTAAAGAGATTAAAGTTACGCCTTCCGAATACTTTATGCCATAATAGAAACAGAGTGTAACAGGGAAATATTAATGCTAAAAAGTTTGTGTTTCATTCATCATGATAGGAGGTTGATTAGAAACATGTAATTTAGCAACAAAAGAGTTCTCAAAATTATTTCTTTCTGTTAAATCATTTGAAAGTTGAATCTCATAAAATTTATCTGAGATGGTTTATAAAGTCAGAATCAGTCAACAAAGGGTTTTTATCACAGCTCAAATTTTAAGCGGTTGTATCAAATTTCAAATTTCTTGCATGATGATTAGGTAATTTTATTGCGAAACACACACCAAAAACTTTATAATAACTTACCAAAGTTCCACTTGATATCCTCCCATTAATTGTTCAAATACAGAATATTATCTAGTCATTCATCTTCGATAGCTTAGAGGACATTTTCCAGGTTGGATTTTCAATACTTTGATATTCAACGATGCTGGTAGGGGGCAATAAGTACATTTATTAAATTTTACAGTAACTTTATCTGCATTTATTATACAAAATGCTTAGAAAATGGCGCAAGCGGAGTGATGTCACAAGTGAAAACAAACAGGACAGTTTATATTTCGAGAAACGCTTGTTTCAAAAATATTGACTAAAATCTAATGTTTACATCAATATTGTACTGTCTAGAAAGCTTTATTTTTTCAAGTGTTTATTTTATTTTCAAATGCAATAGTTAAGAGAACATACATATCTTCTTTATAAAATTAAAGCAAATAGACTAAAGCAAAATGTATATTTAGTTTAAAGTGGTATGGTTCACATGCACCATTTTCTGACCACCCTATGTACTTATATTCCAAGTAAGCTATTGACAAACAATTAGCTGTCATCCAATGTCAATAACAATGATCTCGATTATCCATCTCAACTAAAGAATTAAAATCTGGATTAAACCATAGTAGGCGAAATTTGATACTGGTTTTACGTGTGATTTAGATCTATACAGGACTAAACTTAATCTTGTCCCTGAACAAAGAAATTTGACGTAACCCATTAAAGAAAGTTAACTATTGATATATCGTAATATAAATTAGACCAGCTTATTGTTATTTGATTATGAAGAGTGTGTCATCGCAATAAACTCCCTATTAGGGTATAGAGCTCACTCTCTTAACAGACTGTTGAACTAGCTGTAAATATCACTTGGAAAAGCCTTGAGCAGCTATTGCCTTCGTGACGTAGTGAAGAATGTATGGGATCAATATACCAGTAGACCCTGGTTCGAATCCCTCGTACCTCAACATTTTTTTAAAAGGATATTACATTTTTTTCCTTTCTGCTTTCGAGAAATGCTCTGTTTTACTGAAATAGGTGAGAAAAGTCAGGTTAGATTATTTCATTTTTATACGCAACGGAAACATTGATCACCAAATTCACGGACAAAGGTTGTTTGTTAGATTGTTTCTCTTGTCATATACGATGCAAACATCACACACCCCGTCAGGAAGTTGCTGCGACGATCCCGTCATATTATAAAGCCTTTAAATAAACAGTTTGTCTTAGTAATTTAGATACTAGCTGTAAATAGAATAAGGCAGTTTATTCAAGCTATTTTAATTAATTAATTATTTAATTTTAATAGTCGTTCAGGGACTGAAAGTGTGTTAACGAGATCCTAAATTTAACTTAATGAATACGAATTGCATACAGTCCCAACGAACATTGAAGCATATCTAATGTTTTCGTATGCAGAACATGTGCCACTATTTATAATCATCGCAGTTAAACATGCATCGAGAGGTAATAATCATTCATTGCTTTTTTACTAAGTGACATTAATTACACTTACATTGCTTTGAAAATATGTCATTATTATGAGAAACGTATTATTTTGTGTTTATGTGCACTTCTGCACCGTAATGGAACCAATTCCTAACATATAATTTTCATTTTTGAAACAAAATGTTAACGAAGCGAGTTACACTTACAAGGAATTGATATGATTGAATATTAAAAAAAAACCAGTTTCAATTAACCTGTTGTTTTCGTGTATGAGATGGTATTTGAAACGTATGAAATTATAGGGCAAATGACAAATTCAAGGACGACTAAGCGTTTTAGAATACTCTTTCTTGTTTACTATTTATATTTAACTGTAATTGCTTTTTTATAAAAGTTAAGTAAGCACGTTAGCTTATGCATATCATTAAAAAGATTACAACTTGCTATTAAAGACAGGACTACTCGTATTAGCGCCACTTTGAATAAAGAGAATTCAGAAGTTGTTAAAGGAAATGTACTTGTTTGTTAAAAACATTCTGAAGTTAAAAGAGCATAAAACTCTTTGTGTTAGGCTATCCAGCGTTTCAGCGTTAAAAGGGTGTAATCGTCGGGGTTATAAAAGTTCATTTCGTGAATGTCAATTCAATGGTTGATGGGGAAAGGGGGCAACACTCCAAAAGGTACCAGTAGCTTGTTGTAGTTTACTTAACCCTTATCTTGTCTAGTGGTTTACGGTTACACGTAAGGTCTGGTGGGGTACAGAACTATCCCAGTCTAAATAATAAGCAGTGGGATTGTGCTAACTTGTTTTATGCTTCGATTTCTTTAAGAACTAACTAAACGCAACCTGGACAGACCATTTTTTAATCTTCCTTGCATATACTTTCTCATTTTTTGAATAATTTTTACGAGTTTTACGGTTTCTTAGATCTGGCGCACAATCATACTTTTGTGCATATCTTTTAGATTTCTGAGTCCCACTCACGGTGAGTGCTTGTTCCACTAGTTTTGAATTTTGTTACAAACATTTTCAGATCATTTGGGAAGTTTGTTGTTTACTTTTAATTCTTAATCTGCTGACGTACAAGGGACATTTCAAAAGTCTTTCAATATTGCCGTCTTGTATATAGCGTAGAAGCAGCGAGATTCATATTGCGTGTCAGATTTCTTTTCATCATAACTTCGCCATTTACCCCATTATGTTCTTTACAGTATTGAATATGACCATGAACCATCGTACTTCAAGCAATCTAACGGCAGTAACAAGACTAATAAATCAAAGTACGATATTATATCAGAAGAAGAAAGTTACACTTACGTTGTCTGATATGTTAGGTTCAAACCCCAATCGTAGAATAGGACTTAGTAGAGACAACGAGCGGAACCGTTCACTATATCACATCCAACTTCACACTAAAATGTGAGAATACATGTAAGGACCAGTGGCGGCTCGTGACACAAATAATAGGTGAAGTACTACCAAAACGTTAGTACTATTCTTATTCGTTAACATTTATTCTGGGATTTCTGGACTTAGACAGGATGCTGATAATTCCACTGTCCAATTGTAGATGCTTTTGATTGATTTTCTAGCACAATTAATACTTATTAATGTCTATTTAGTTAATGAATATCAAAATTATAAGTGAAGCTGAACTTCACCAACCTCACCTGATGAGCCGTCACTGGTAATGACATTTCCATATGTTAATACATTTGTAAACTGCCTGTTTCCAAATGTTCAGTGGGGTAATTCTGTACCCCACCAGACAAGTTAAGGGGATGATAGTACTGTAGCTGCTTGTATTGTAATTAGGTAATAGTGTTTTTTTTATTAAGAGACATACAATTTAAAGTCTGAACTTTATTATTCAAAAGCAGTTTTATCTTCATGTTACAAAAAAACTAACTAAAACAAACTGGTAAATCAAAACGTTATATTTATCACGCAGCTATTGAATTATAAAAATGGTAAATCGACCGATAACCGTCTCATTTAAAGTTTATGAGGTATATTGATAGCTATCATAATGATATAATTTGGAATTTGTAGAAATTTGATGAGTAAGAAAATCCCGTGCGTAAAAGGAGGGTGTGATTTCGAGTGAAAAAAGCATTCGATGGAAATTATTGCACAGAATTGAGTATTTTTAAACCAACAATTTTCAGTGACATAAGAATTTGTCTCAGCTATAGAATAGTAATAATCACAATAATGCCTGAATCACAATAATCAGTTGTGCTCCCCGAATATTTTATGAAAATATATAATAATACCTAACATAATTCTGCCACATACAACATGGATATATGATTTGTAACTGCTCCCTAGATTCATTGAATCAGGTCTCACTAAATCATCATTATTGTGTTTCAGAGTATTACCAATAAATTTTCTTGGCTAATCGTGTGCCAAATACTATTATGGAAACGTCAGGATAATATATACGATATTATGTATTATTATAAAACCAGGCAGATTACTCATGGGTTAAAGAGTATAGTTATTGTAATAACAGATTATAGTGACACAAATATATTTACTAAAACAAGTTAAGAATGTTTTGTTAGGTGAGAGTAGGTTGCCGATTTGAACCTCAGGTTCGGGTAAAAGTGCCCAGTTTCTACTAAAGAAACGCCGAAGTAGTCACAGATTCTTATACAGTAACATTGTTGAAGTGTATCTTCGGCATGTAACATTAGATGTTGGTAAGATTTGTGACTGCTCTGGTTCCGGCAAAAGTTGTCAGACTAAGTTTATGTTCTACTTTTGTGTTCCTTAGTATTAGTGATGAGGCTGCAACCACAGATACTCTTTCAGAAGAGTGAACAAATCCAGTTCAGCTTAGCTTAATCGAACTTAACAGATACTAATCTAAACTGTCACTGTAAAGTATTATTAGAATGTATTAATTCATTAACCCGTGAACGATCTGGCTCAGAAAAAGTACATCGGGGGCAAGCCACAGTAAAGCAATATCCAGTAAAAAGTGTAAAGAATGTATTTTCTTCTAATTTGTATCACTTACTTTGTTACTACACTATGAGTAAGACAATTTTTAATCATATATAGGAATAAGCTTACATGATTTTGCACTTTCGAGAATGTCACCTGTTGTACAGAAAGAATGAGTGATCTGATATTAAATAACATCACATATTTAATGTTTCAGTGTATCTTCTGCTATACACAACCCTACTCTAGTCATTTGTAATAAATAATATATGATTTCCCAATGTTAGCTAGCTCGAAGTGGAAAGGTGTAAATAACTGTTCCTCTCTACATATACTGGTATATAAAATTCAGTAAATATTTTGCACAAGGTTGCCTTGTATTTTTTAATCTGTATTTGCAAATCAATATGCTGCTTCCTTAAATTAGCAAATAAAAATCATGGTGTCTCTTTGTTAAGTGAATAGGTAGAAGTTTGGATTCTGGTAAACAATTTCTTTCAGAAGTTATAGCGTACTGCTATTATATTCAAGGATAATATATAATGCAGTTATTCAAGTACTGCAGTTATATTCGAAGTCTATTAACTATACAGAGATTCTCTGTTATGTGGTCTAGTAAGTAAGGCGTCGGGATGTAAACACTCATGACTTTTATAAGATTTACAGGAATTGAATGTTTAATATCTACTAAAATATTGTAACCAAAGCATGGAGACTAAATAATATTATATACTTATACTGCTTATCTATTTCCCTCTGGGCTACAATTATTATTATTATTATTTTTTGCTTAAGAGCACGTGATTTTTAACCTTGGCGTTTGGTGGTCCTGGTGGCTACTATTGGAAAGAAGCAGTGACTGAAACTAGTCGCTAGTCACCTAGCGGCAGGGTACAAAATCATTTGCTCCTTAGTGCACACGAAAATAAGTAGGCGGTACAAGTCTATCTTATTATTTAGTATATCTATATAAACACTGTTTTACGATATTGATAGCTTTCTACGTATATGATGACCAATTTATAAACTATTTCACCACATAATGGGTTCGAGCGTCTCTATCTTATTTTCGCTAAAAGTATCACCATTATTTACACCCTGACGTCTCAATTATTTTTTTGCTTTGTAGTAATTAAATTAGTGTAATAACATATTTTAATAATTACCGGTTTACTTGAGGAAGTCTTCATAACTTTTTCTGTCCAAGGCATTACTGTATAGAGTATTTAATGTACTCTGTAAACAAATAAGCAACATTGAAAATATTTTAATTTTTTTTTTCCACTTTAGAGTTTATTTTTTTGGTTTCGTGCTTGTTCGTGGAAGAGGAAACAATATGGGATATTTAATCCTCGTAAAATACTTAATTTGGTTGAGATGTGGTTCAACTCTCCTGCAAGCCTTACATAGAACTGTCAAAATCCTGTTTAAATGTAATAACGTATTCATTTTACAGTTCTACTATTTTCTAATACAAGTGGTAAAACATATCACAAAGTATAACACAAAACACAGGTAAAGAAAATTGACATTGCTGCAAATTTCAGTAATATTTTATATCCTGTAAATATGTCTACATTCTTGTGCAATAGTTATAAATACATTTTATTAAAATGTTGTTGGCCATGACTGTACTTGTTATGTTCATATACTAACTAATTGTGTTATTGATGTTGTGATTATGCGTTTGAATGTGTGTGTGTTTGTTTCCGAGTGTTCACGTTATTTATTTAGTATATCATTGTATGTTTGTGTTCTTGTTAAACTATTTTTTATCAATAAATGTTGTTTAATTGCTGGGTTTTCTGACTTTTAATTCTGAATCATCATATTTAAAGTTAATCTTCAACGATGAAATGAAATCCCATTACTTAAACGGTAAGGTTTGGTCGGATCAGACTTACGTTAGGTTCTTCTAATTTATTACTTTAAACAAAATGAGGTTAATTATAAAAAAAGATTTATTAATTCATTTTAATTTCTCTTTATATTTTTATACTCATTTTGTCATAGAATGTTACAAAATTAAGACTTATTATTTTAAGTTAATGTCATTTTGAGGTAGTTTCAAATATCTTTTGAAAATTTCAAAATCAAAGGCTTATTACTGATTCGCCACAATATTTGTACATGTGATAAGCAGAATATTGTGAAATATATTCTGGTTCACAATATTTCCCTACTTCAAAGTTTCTCTCCTATCAACAGCATCTTCTCACTTTGGTCCTAGAATATCTGTGTCTTTCCAGTGGATCTAGCCCTCAGAGTCACAATCTATCTTCCGTAGATCGTCACTGTTAGACAATCTCGCACTTGTCCTCTGAGATGTTTTTTTTATGTATATTGTCATGATTTGCGATACCTGACGCTTCCTCCTGCTTTGTAGTTCGGCTAATATGTCATTTGAAGTAGAGATGAATTTATTGAACCCATAATAAGCAAATTATAGAAAAAAAACTTCAAACAACATGAATTTATATTAAAAACTTCATGCCTTAATGGCGACCCAGAAGTGAGTAGAGAAAATAGATTTGGACGCAATCACTCCGATGCACATTGCCTTGAATAAATGGGGGGTTATGGACAAAACTCGAGAATATACATTTATTATATATTTTCTTTTATTTTTTAAAGAGTTTCTTCCACCAAATTAAAGTTAACTAAACAAGAATCTAGTCAGAGTTCACCTCTGAAAGTAAAAAGAGGAGTGAGCATGAACTTTAGGACAAGTTATTTGAAAATATAATCCAAAGTGCTTTAAACATTTTACAATTACAAAAATACAAAAGTATTCTGTTAATATATTTATTACATTTTGGACGAAATGAAATTTGTGCTGAAAGAGGGGAGACATAAAATCATTAGGAATTATAATCTCTTCCACCAGAATGAACAAATAACTACTTCACATTAATCAGACTTCTTACAACAATTCGAGCTATCGACATTGGATTTCAACCTCAATACTACAGGTTGATTGAAACTTGGAAGGCTTTAGAAGGGGGAAACTTTGCTGAATACACATGCCAGTTTTTGGCAACTTTTATTTTTCAGACTTGCTCTTAGACGCTAAGAATGGACTAGTCATGACATGAGTATCATTTATTTAAATAAATATTCACAACTATGTTTTCGAGGTTTTTTTTTCATGTGATTTAATCTACTTGGTGGAATACTTTAAGAGTGAACTCCAGAGGTTCTTCCGATAAGTACTCTACGCTGTAAAAAGCGGAAACACGAAATGGATGAAAGTTACTCCGCTTTATGGAGAAACAAAAATTGGCGTTTTGTTGTATTTACTCTTAAATGTGGATATAATGTAAGCCCTTTAGTGGAAAGACTGGTAACCTTCACTTCATTTGAAAGTTTAACATTTTCTTTGTAATGGCTTAACGTTAACTGAAAATTGGTTGAAACTGGCCAAAGTGTTTAGTCGGTGAACGTTCAACTTATTTTACGCTTAAAATTCGGTCATTTTCTGATCTAAGTGTAAGCTGAACTGGCCGTTTTGAGGTTACGTACTTTTGTGGATGAAGTTTAAGCCTTGGTTGGATATTTTATAATCCAATAACAGGAGTAACGTTACTTGCTTGTCACTGAACGCCCCACCATTTTGAGTGTTTATGTTGCTTTTACACTGTGAACAGTAAACAGTTGACTGGTGGATCGAGAACGACATGATTACATTGCCGGAAAGAGGAATTAAGTCCGGTATAAATCTTTACACAGTAGCAAACGTATCTCTCCCTTTTTTTCTCCAGACATTCCTCGTAGTAAAATCTACAACATGTTAATCATTAACCTCCTGCGCAGTAAAATCCTTGCTATGAATATCACTCGGAAAGCCATAAATATCAACTGCCTTCGTGGAGAGGCTGCCTGACTTGCAAGCAGGCAGGTCGTGTCTTGGTCTTGCTCGTGGTAGAGTGAGAATTGTTTTCGCCCCCGGCACAGTTGTAGAGTGCAAGTAATAAAAAGTTGGTGGTGAACTGTTATATTAGTTTAAGTGGGACCTCCACTTGTGTTTTGCTCCTGTCAAGGAGCTTTTGTTTGAGTGAGGTTTGTGCATTATAGAAAATGTGTAAAGTGAAAGTTTGAAAAAAAATGTCATTACAAAGAATTAACACAGTCCGTTTAAGCTTTAAAGAAGTACCAGAAAAGTTATCCAGTGTGGATATTCATTTATGGATTTCCAATACGTTTCATTTACAGTTAGATGAAGTTATTTCGATCGAGATTATACAAATTAGGAAAGAGGTTTATATTAAGACAATTTCAGACATTGTGTGTAATCGAATGTTGGAAGCTACGGGGGAGAGGTGAATTTTCCAGTGAACAATGTTAATTACAAAATACCAATAGAAAAAGCAGATGTTTTCTTGACCACTGTAAACATACATCCTGTACCCACAGAATTAAGTCAACAAATTTTGATTCAAAGTTTGCAACCTTATGGTAAAGTGCTATTTGTACGCGAGGATCAATTTTCCGACGGACATGTGTACCCGGTTCGAACCGGCATGATACATGTCCGGTTGCAGTTACAAAATGACATTCCTTCTTCAATTGTAGTACAAGGTTTACGCCTTTATGTGTCATACTACAGACAGACACCTACATGTTTTATTTGTTTGAATCCAGAACATAAGTCTGATACGTGCCCGCAGCGCAAGACACCCCGTAGCACGCATATGGTCACTGGGGGGAAAAACTCCTTCCGTGGGGCAACGCCTTCCTTTCAACGTAGCGAGTGGTGAAAAGATTGATATTGCCAGTTTCAGTCAATTCCCGATCGTAGGCCATAAGCAACAGCCGTTATTTCCACAGAATACGACGAAAGAACTTCACGTCAATAAGATTCTGATACGAAATGATCCATTCAAAGTGTCTTTTGTGGTGCCCCATTCTGTTCCACCTACAACCAATGAAGAAGATAAGCATGGTTCTAGTGGTATGTCAGTCAATGATTCTTCAGTGTTAGCGGATATTCCTCAGACAACATCGGTTGTTTCTTCAACGGAACAAGAACAGGTTGCCACCATCTCAGCAGAATTGGAAGCCACAGGGGGTAAGACTACAACAACCTTTGATCATGACACGCTCAAGGTAAGTGAACCCACAGTAGCAGTAGACAATTTAGAGTGCCAACAACCCATGGATAATCAAAATTTTTCAAGCCCGCCTTTGGGCAA